>PQMF01000238.1:0-26714 GCA_003004485.1 Aspergillaceae sp. MA 6039
TTTTTTTTTTTTTTTTTTTTCTCCCCTCTCACTTTGTCGAGCCCTAGACATGCATGCAATTATGAAATGCATTCAGTAAACGGCCCATGGTCGACGCCAGCCAACATGGATCAATTTCGCGGCAGTGATGCAGACAAGGCCGGCAGCATAGCATAACGTAACAAAAGCTATAAGTCCCCAGTAGTCGCCGTCGCAACGGGCGAGAATCTCTCCAGCGATTGGGATACCGGTCAGGGTACTAATGAACGACCCGATGGTTAGTATTACCTTCTCATGGACGGAGCGGTGCCCAAACTTACCCAAAGCTTACAACGGTGTACGCCGTGGCGTAGTACCTGCCATAATGTTCGGTCTTGCAGAGCTGTCCGATGCACACTGGGGTGAGACTGATGTTGCTACCGCTTGCAAAGCCAAAAATGGCGCTATACGCGATAATAAGCGGGAGCCTATCGCCCGCCGGAAGCCACAGGCATGCATTGCAGACGAGGCATAGGGCGACCGTGGCAATGAGGGTATTAAACCGTCCTAGATAGTCGGCAAAGAACCCCGGGAGCCCTCTTCCGAAGAACGAGCCAGCATTGAGAATGGCAAGCATCTGGTACGATAGCTTGGTTGACACGTTGTGAGAAAGCGAATAGGAAGAGATGTAGCTAATTGGGATAAAAAGTCCCCATTCTATGAAGAATATACCAGCCGTGGTGAGCGCAAACTTGGGCTCCTTGAAGATGCGGAAATCGGGCAGGACATTTTCCTTTGATGCCGGCTTCTTGGGCAGTCGAGACTTAATCAACAGACAAGCAACGACCAACAGAATTAAGCAGATCAACGCAATCACGCGAGTTGCCCATCCAAACCCAATTCTCGGGAATAAGTCTTGCATGACAAGGGGGAAGATCACGCCCCCAACCGAGCCACCAGTACAAGCAATTCCTGTTGCAACTCCTCGCTTTTCATTGAAAAAGTGGCCAACAGCAGACACTGCGGGAGTGAAAATCAGAGAAGACCCGACACCGCATGCAATCCCAATGGAGAGCATAAAGTGCCAATACTGAGTGCAGAACCCAACACTGATCATCGCCGCCATAATAAGAATGGAGCCTGCAAGAACCAAAATCCGGGGACCTCTCGCATCGAAGACAGGGCCGACCTGGACACCACAAAAGAAGACCAAGAAACAGAACATGCTAAAAATCCATCCAATATTACTAGAACTGTAGCCGCTCAGCTGGTGGTCCTGGATATATGCTTGAAAGGTTCCGACAGAGTTCACCAAACCCAGAGACCCAAAGAGGCCCATGAAACACCCAAAGACCGTCAGCCATGATTCCAGGCCGCCTTCCGGATAAGTGTTGCCTTCATCATCGGTCGTCATTCGACTCGGTCTCGCGCTATGAGCAGAGCGACGCGTTGAGAGCTCTTCAGATGACCTATGGAGGCCGTCCTCGAGCGCTGGCGCGTCTTGCCGGGGTGGTTGCTCATGGTGAGGCTGAACTGACGGTTCGGTTCTTCTCTCAGCATCAACTACCATTCTTTTACTCGGATCACCATTAGTACCAACTGTACCATTTGATGGTTTCTCAGACCAAGGAGAAGTTGGGCTGGGGGATGCGGTAGTCACGGCGGGCGTCTGAGATTCGTGTCTTGCCTGTTTGGCGTTCGTTGACATGGTATTATCCGGCATTTCAATCTATAACCACAGTGAATCCTCTTCTCCAGGGGTTATAGGTTCGCAGAGAGAAGAGGAGCGTCGTTCTACCGTGTTTGTGATTGTAACCGGAGCCGAGGTGAAAGAAGTTGGAGCAGTAGCCTCAGTTGAGCTGACTGTTAAAGCGGAGGTTTGCCGGTGGATCTTCTTCGGATCGGAGAGGATCTTGTCGGCAATCAGAGTCCCCTTTCTATACCCAGCAGCAGTACCTGTAACAATCGTTGGTATTATCGATTCCTAGACGAGACTTGGAGGTCAATTGCAACTTCAGCAAACTGTTCGACGCGAAGGGATGGTGTCTGTCACGTGACTTCCATTGATTGCCCCTTAGTTAAACTCTTTCTTGGTCTTTTCTCTCTATTTCTCAGGCAGGTTTGTGTGGCCATGATCAGGTTTCCGTGCACCCGTGTTTCGATCTCACTCGCGGCTGTACTCCGGACACCCGGAGAAGACTTGATCAGCAAAATCGCGAGCCTGGTGCGCCATAGGCAAGCAAGAGTGAATATCCGGTATTAATCAGGCTTCTCTCCTATCTCAAATAGGGCCGCAAAGACAGCTTTTGCCTGGAGTATGGAGCACGAGTCTGTGCTCCATAGTTGATCAACGCCCGGTTCTTGTATGAGCTGAAGACTGAATCGCGTAGTGACGAATAAGCTTTGGATCCATCAGTAGTATGCTGTTCATCCATATTGGTCCCCAGCAGAATGAGCACACGATTCATAGGTGGTATGATGTTGGAATTCTATAAGAATGAGCTCCGGGGCGAATATGAGAACGAGAGATGGTGGTCAAGTTGCAGTCGAAGTAGGCTGCAACGCCGATGCTGATCAAGAAACGCGGGATCACATGATGTCACTCATGTAGCGTTAAAGTAAACCAGCTTATCAATTATTGGGCTTGTGGTTTAGTGGTATAATACCCCCTTAGCATGGGGGTGGTCCGGGGTTCGATTCCCCGCGAGTCCAATTTTTTGTGCTTCTTTTTCATTTTCCCTCTCTTTTCCTTTCTGCTTTTTTCTTTTCTCGTGTCTTTACCACGTGGTAGAGATGCGTGCTTGCTGTTATATGTGGGTGTCCTGCATGATCACGAGTACAGTGGCCGATCACCTTGTGGTGGTGCCACGAAGATATATAAGCCATTTTACAGAGTATCCATACTCCGTACTAGAGTCTAAGGGCATTTCAACGACAAACTTCAAGAAGAGTCCTTGACAACATGGATACTCGTCACTCACCAGGGAAGATGCCCTTATGCGTACCGTAGTAGATCTCAAGCCAATAGTCTCATCGTATATCAAAAGTCATGAAAACAACCGTATACTCTCCTACCAACGAGACCAACCAGCAACAGCAATTAGCTTGAGCCAGACAGCCTACAGCATATGGCAAAATTGAATGGAGAATACCCGCCGTTTGACAAATCTCTCACACTAACGGCAGCCCATCTTGCCACTAATAGATTGATCCTCTGTAAAGGCTGACATCAATTCCCCAGACCCCGGACCCCTGTATCAATGTATTCCCTTCTCCTCGGGAAACTCTGGGACGTTATGAGACAGCAGGAAATTTGGCTTTCCCATGGTACTGCTTGATGGTTGATTGAGCCCGAGGCCACATGCGCGATGATGGCAAGGGCCATATACATTATTAGCCCGGGAAACCAGAAAAGACGGGTGATTATGGATTCGTCTCATGTGGAGGAGACAATGGACAGCCACAGCAGTAGGCATCATTCATCGAAATTCTGCATTGCAAAGCCGAGATTCGATAATGGCGTGAGAACGCGAAGTACGGAGTACGGAGTGGCGGTCTGATCAACTACATCTACCCTATCTTTTCCCTTATCCCATCCTATCATGTCCTATATCCCGGGATAAGCGGAGGGAAAGCCTTGTGAGTGAAATATGTGCACCGGCATTATTCCTAACAGACAGAGAAAGGAGTTATCTTTGCGGCCACGATAGCATGGCATGGCTGTATTGGTATGTACTGTAATCACTAGCCATTAATGGAAGCTGGGGTAGTATAAATTACTATATCTAGTACTTCGCCCGAGCTTTCATTTTTACAAAGATCGGAATACGCAGAGAGATGAGTTAGTCTTCTGTAATTGGTCAGGCCCGACGTCCTGGATCTCATTTCCCGTTTTGGAAATCGCGAGGGCTTCCATATACATCCCCGTTTCCATAGGGAGACTACAACAGGGTAAGGATATGTTAGCCTTTTTAGGGATCCAATGTAAATACTGACAAGAATAATGCTAGAGCCGTAATAAAGATGCTAGGCATTGTGTATGCATGTATGTGCACCGGCTTACCGGCCTGATGCCAGTCCTGATAAGCATAAGTACCAGTAATATATATTCCACAATCCGGCTGTATTCGTGCATCTAGTAATACTTTGCACTGGATGTTGTTTCATGCTGGTCTATTTAGGAGCCTAGCCTCCTAGCTATAGTCCAGATAGTCCTCCAGTGGATTATCAGAGCACGGAGCCTTAGATAGGGAAACAACTCTGATATCCACTATAGCTTGGAAACTCCTTCCATTTGGTCTGATCGCTACCAAGGCCGGATCCCTGACCAGGAGTTCCAAGCTAAGTGTAGTTGATACTAAAGTCGTTGGCCTGAGGTTTAGTGCTCACTGCATGTCTACGAGTAAAGTGCAGTGTGATCATGTGACTGCAAACAGCCCAGATGCCGGCTCTACCCCGTATTACCGGACGAGTAAGGCTATTTGGTACAAGAGTTCCATGAACCTTGGATCCGGTCTCAATAAGCATAAGCATAAAATGACCCGGACATATATGCAAGGTCTGTACGATGAGCCCCGGAATCGACTTTACTCGGAGACTGAACGGTGTGCACAGGAGATGCAGGATCAAGAGCCATTTGTACAAGAATCGGTAACCATTGCCTTGGCGACAACACATGCATATGCGTATGTATGTCTGTATAAACACGAGGTGCAGCATGGTGCATGGTGCATGCGATCTGGGGTAAATCAAATACGTTCGTATACGTTGGTAGAGCCCGGACACTACTGACTCAGTCTAGTGAAACGTGGAATCAAAATAAAATAAAATAACGATAGTGCAGGATCCAGAGCGTTGATTGGCCAGTCCGAATGCGGAAAGGAATAGCGGGCGGGGGTCAGACTGGTGCTTACTACGTAGGTAGGGCTCATTAATGTAGAGTACATACGTATTGTTTGTCTGTGGCTGAAAAAGCACGCTATCTATGACATTTATTACGATATGAATGCAGTGGATGAGGGTTTCAAAAATGTCATGCACTCTGTCGCCCAGAGCGGCCGTCGTCTTATGTCACTGTCCCAAACAGTTAGGCGGTCGATGAGAGGACATGACGTAGGGCATATGGATCCACTGTCTGCCCGAGGTTGAGACGCATTTTGATTTTACACTTTGACTCGCCCAAAGCAAGGGAGGAAAACATGGCGGTTGACTTCTGTTAGCTGGGTGTAATACGCACGCCAATGTCTCGGCGGAATAGTCATTATATCATTTGCGGGCGTTTCCGCTGGTCATCCAGCTCGTATCCATGTTACTGGAGGGTTTCCTTCTTGGGCTAATTGAGCCGGTCACTATGCGTTCTGATACTGCTGCGCTTTCTCTCAGTGTCTTCTCTAACTCTCCCTCTCTCTCTCTCTCTCTCTCTCTCTCTCTCGCTCGCTCAGCGAGTGTTTCTACCCTATCCCGCCCTCTACGCCCTAAAACGTCTCTACTCCGTATACCAGAGTACGTACTACGCACCAAGACGCTAAGCTCTCGGGCGTCGTCCTGCACTAGCACCTTTTCGGGCTGTCCGCCGCCCCGTCCGCTCATCTGATTGGCCCATTCTCCGCCCGTCCTCCAAGTCGGCCAAGTGGAGCATATTCCCCGCCCAGGTCAAGATCGGCCAATCAGCGATGGATGGGAAATCTCAAAGTCTCGAGGGTCAACGACGTCGAGGTACTCTCAGGTAGACTTAGAGTTGGTCATCCATAGTAGTAATAGTCAGTAGTGCGCAGAGAACTAGAGAGAGGGTGGCTCTGGTTTTGGGATTATTCGTCTATTTTGCTGACCTGGAAACGGAAAGTGATTGTGATATCAGTCAATAGAAACAGGACAGTGCTGTTCCGAATTCGGATTAGTCTAGGCTCTGTACTGCTACCTACTTGTATGCTTACACTCTTTATACCAGTTATAATTACCGCTAAACCAAAATAGGGAAGCCATGGGGGTTCCCGCGTTTTTTCATTTCCCGAGGGAAAACTGATTGTGTATTTTACGGTACCATCTTACATCCAGAAAAGAGAGAGACGGAAGACGCTAGTCCCAAACGAGCAGTGTAAGAAAGAGCATCATTTATAGGCCTCATTTCTCTCTCTCTCTCCTTCTGCTTCTCCTCCTTTTCCTTTACTGCTTGTTTTTCTTCTGCTTCGTTTCTTCATCATTATCTCACTTTGTTTCTTCTTTTGCCTGTCTCTTCTCGTCCAATATTCAACGGTGATACACTCACCACCACCACCTTCCCACTTCTATGGTCAACGGCCGCTCACTAAGCTTTGCCCTCAGCGCTGATTATTCTACATACAAACACTCCATTCTTGACTATCTACTTTTTATATCTACATCTTTGGCTGCAACAGTGTGAACAGGAGCCTCTCCGTCACCTTCAACCAGAAAATCCCAGTCTACTTGTACGACACTAGCAGCAGCCGATTCCCGTGCGCCTCAACCGCCGAAAACCCCGTGCAACAAGCATCGTCTGCGCCAACCCTCGAGTCCGTGTTGCAGTATATCAATATCAGATCTTACATCAGCCATTGCACCTGTCAATTGGCCCTGTGCAACAATCACGGCCGCAGTCCGTTTTTTTTCACAGATTTAGGGTTGTTCGATAGCCATATTTCCCGATTGCGCCAATCCGAAGCACCAACCAGATACCCGTCCCCATTGCTCCGGAATCAAAAGTAGACCTAGCCCGGACACCGTCAGCAGTCGAGAAATCAACGCCAGAGCATCCCATCCCAGCAAGCGTCGTTTTTGTTATCCGGACTGGAAGAATCCCTCAGCGCCAATTTCACCCTTTCCCCCCGACCGTCACAATGGTGTTATTCTATAACCCTTTCACGCGCAAAGAGCACTCGAATTATCCAGGAATCGTGGTGCCCCTCGCACCTTCCTCTGAGCGCCGCCTGTCAACGCTCTCGCACACCTCGCTTGTCGACACTGATAAGAAGCCTAGCCCGGACGGAAAATCGGAGAAGAGTGTGGATAGATCGGAGAACGGCATTGGTCCTGTGCCCACAAGCGGCCCCTTGACCCTGGAAGGCCTGAGAGCGGAAGTCGAATCTGACCTCGCTGCCTCAGGTCATGACTCTGCTTATGATCGTATGTTTCCTTATTGTCGACCGTGACCTTTTTTTTGGCTCCTCTTTTGGAAAAATTTCTTCATCCCCGTACCCTGGAAAGCTTTTGACGTGGAGTTCTGATTTCATCGATTATAGGTAAAGCAAAAGTAATCAACAGGGCGGTTCAAGATATCGGCATGGGCCGTTATCAATGGGAGCTGTTTGCTCTTTGTGGATTTGGTTGGTTAGCAGACAAGTAAGTACCTCATGTTGTCTGACTTATAGATAGAAAACTGACTTTCCTTGCTCCCAGTCTTTGGTTACAGGTAAGAGCTCAATAAATGAATGAATGCGTGGATGCATGGCCAATGTTGATCACGTGTAGGGTGTGGCCCTAACGCTGACCCAACTCTCCGCCGAGTTTGGAGTCTCCGAGTCAAAGGTGCGCTTTTCGACCTGTGCCCTGTTCGTGGGTCTCTGTATTGGTGCCTCGTTCTGGGGTATTGCATCAGATGTTATTGGACGTCGACCGGCCTTTAACCTGACCCTCTTAATTACCGGTGTCTTCGGTTTGGCAGCGGGTGGCGCACCCAACTGGGTGGGAGTGTCCGCTCTGTACGCCTGTCTCGGTCTTGGTGTTGGCGGTAACCTTCCCGTTGATGGAGCGCTCTTCTTGGAGTTTCTCCCATTTGCGTCCGGAAACCTCCTGACCATGCTGAGTGTCTGGTGGCCGACCGGTACCCTGATTGCAAGGTTTGTCCAGAATCGACCTAACTGTGAACTTATCTTGCTGATAAAGTACGTACCAGTTTGGTTGCATGGGGACTTGTGCCTACCTATTCGTGCGATGAAAGCCTCAAAGCCTGCAGCCTAGTCGCCGCAGGAGAAGCCTGCTGCACCAAAGAAAGCAACATGGGCTGGCGATACCTGGTTCTCACACTGGGCGCGATCACTTTCAGCATGTTTCTTTGCCGTTTTTTCCTTTTCCACTTGTACGAATCGCCCAAGTTCCTGCTTTCCCGTGGTCGCCAGGACGAAGCCGTAGCTACAGTCCAGGGCATCGCCTACAAGAACAAGGCCACGACCTGGCTCACGATTGAGGTTTTGAACGAAGTCGCTGGGCGCGTGGAGCAGGTTTCTTCTCCCAAGCTCAGTTACTTGGAGATCATCAAGCGGACGGTTTCCAAGTTCTCATTACAGCGGATTTCTCCTCTGTTTGCTACCTGGAAACTTGGAGTGTCCAGTACGCCCTCTCCCTCTTCCTGACATAAATTTCTTTCTTTTTAAACTTGGGCTTGATGCTAACCAATATAGCCTGCCTCATCTGGTTCTGCTGGGTGACCATCGGCATGGCCTACCCCCTCTTCAACGCCTTCCTCCCGCAGTACTTCAGCGCCAGTAACTCCGTGGACATTACCTACCGCAACTATGCCATCACCTCGATTGTCGGCGTCCCGGGCTCGATCCTAGCCTGCTACACCGTGGAAATCAAATACATCGGCCGCAAGGGCACGATGGCCATCTCGACCATGATCACCGGCATCATCCTTTTCTGCTTCACCGTCGCCCCAACCTCCGGCACCCAGCTCGCCTGCTCCTGTCTCGAGGCGTTCTTTCAGAATATCTCGTACGGCGTGTTGTACGCCTACACGCCCGAAGTGTTTCCCGCACCAATCCGCGGGACGGGGACGGGCATTGCGAGCTGCCTGAATCGGATCTCGGGACTGTGCGCTCCTATCGTCGCGATTTATGCGTCGGGGGCGGACGCGAGTATCCCGATTTATGTCTCGGGCGCTCTCATGCTGGCGGCGTTCTTGGCGATGTGTTGCTTGCCAATTGAGACGAGGGGGAAGCAGACCCTATAGTCTTGCTTCTTCCTTTTGCTCTTGTTTCTCGTTCCTTTTCTTTTTCTTCTCGCTAAATGCATGATATGATATGATATGGATAGCATCTATCGTTGATTCGGAAATACCCAGCACAAACATAACATAGCCGTGCATCTGTCATCTTTTTTCTTCATTGCCCTTGGTTTTCTTCGTTCTTGGTCTGATTATGATTGACGGTTAAATGTGTGCTGGCATACATAGATACCGGATTTCCAAAGTCTGGCTGCTTTTCCCTTTCCATTTTAGTGCTCAGGCTGAGTTGATCACTGAATGTAAGGGTGAATAGCCTGAGTAAGCAAATCTCAATAAAATGCATGCAGAATCTTTTCCTCTGTATAGTATATAGTCTACTTATACACTACTGCACACTATATCCGCGTTCACAAAGATTACCTAAATAGGAATATATCACGTGACACAACTATGATATGAACCGGCAAATAATCATGCTTGGTTGACTTGGTGGCCGCTCGCAATGGCCTGGCTATCTACTGGCCTAGGCCAGGGCGACCAATGTGGCATCCATTAGGCTCTGTTAGACCATCTCGTCTTCTCTTCCATCATGCTATGGCAACTTCCAAACGAACTGTTCGTGTGGATAACAGAGAACCTGACTACCAAAGACCTGAATACCCTATGTCAAGCCAGCTGTCCCCTTCAGCATTTGCTGGAACCCCGTTTATACTGTCGGAGCATGCAGGACGAGAAGAGCAATATGCTGCAATGGGTAGTCATCTGCAATCACATCAATGTATTAAGAAAGGTCTTGTAGTTCAATTGTCAGCATCGACACCATTGTGTCAGCTCGGGGTCAAGTCCTTCCCGATACCTACGTCTCACGAAGCTGCAAACACCTGGTGTGGGAATTAAGATGAAAGACTGCGTATAAGTGCTGCAATCCCTTTCCATCATACAAGCTGAATCAAAATGTCACCACTCCATTGGTGCTTGCAGCTGGCGCAGGATATACAGATCTATTTGACCTACTCCTTCAGCATGGTGCTTCGGTGGATTTTGATAGCTACAGACAGGCTCGCCCAACACACCGCATTAACAGTGGCTGCAAGCGGTGGACACACCGACACAATGGAGCTCTTGATGATACAAAATGGCACTGATATTTTGTCCCGTCGCTATGGCCACCACTGACTGCCGTCGCCGCCGGACGAGGTCATATAGAAGTAATTACGACACCCTTGACTTGACAGAGATGCGGACATCAAGGTCAAATCTCCCTGGACTGGCATGACAGCGTTCTTCCACGCGACCGAATCCGACCAACTGGAGATTATGAGCTTGCTGCTGGAACATAGGGAAGATATTGACAGTGGAGACTTTCAGGACAGCACACCGCTGATCAATGCATCTTGTACAGGCTGTCTCAAGCAAGGCCTTTCAATTCCTTCTTGAACATGGGGCAGTTTGTACCGTGGTGGACGAGTATCAACGCAGCGCACTATGATGGGCAGAAATGCGGTTGGAAGAAACAATGGTGGAACTGTTATTGAAATATGGCGCTGAAGAGGAGCTAAGCAAGGGATAAATTGGCTGCCCTGAAATATAAAAGTTGTTGTTATAGCTTCACGAGACTACAGCTCATAGTAACTGAGACCGACTACTTGCGCTGGCTGTTTGCATCTTCTGGCAGGTTAAATAATTCAAGGCTAAAAAGTAGTCAAGAAGTATGCTCCTAGTCATGAAGTCATGAAGGAGTGGCCTCTTAGGAAACGAAACGAGCCATAGTTACTTGATAATACGGGTCATGGTGATAGTATAACAATGCAATTCTTGATTGAGGTCATTCCTATGCACAAACGTCTCATATGTATAGTAGGTGCTGGAAGAGAAAAAAAAAAAAAAAGCAGTATGAACATGAGAAGCAATCCAACAATCCAGCAAGTCAGCAATTCAGCAAGCCAGCATATTCGCTAGACGAAAAGCAATACTATAATAATAGGCAAAAATAAGAAGAAAACCATAACATATGCTTTAACCCAGGTCCCGAGAACACACACACAAACAAACACAAGAGATGAATGCAGCAGGGCAAGTTAAATTGTAACCCATAGTATCACCCAAGGTAGAAAAGAAAAGAAACCCATTTCCAGTGCCATGATATGATCAGAAGCCGGAATAATGAACGCAATTCGTAGACTCGTCCGTTCATCTCATCAACCACATATTCGGGTAAGTAGGAAACAAGAAGAGAAAGCAACAAATAGTGGGTATTATCAAGTCATCAATGAAATCAAACAGCTTGTTGCGGTTGTCTCCTCTTTTGTAATAAGGTAGCGTTGTCGAGGGAGAGCTCGATTGGGAGTTTGTTATTCCGCGGGGGCGCGGGCGTGGGCTTCATTCCCGGTTTTTCTCCTGCTGCTCTCTGGGCCGCGGTTCGTGGATATTGAGGTTGATTTTGTGCAGCCGCGGGTTTGCTGGCATGAGCGTCTAGGTTGGTCGACCGTAGCTTGACTTCCATGGCTGCCATGTCCTTGTCCTTGGCATATTGTTTGCCACTGTCGAAAGGTTGATAACTGGCATGTTCATCCCTACCATCCTCTTCAACGTCGGAATCGGAATCTTCGTTAAGCGGATTAAGAGCAGTTTGGAAGCGAGCGGCAGGATTTTGGTATCCTTTTTGTGTCTTACGACGCTTGTTCTCTTCTTCTTGTCGACGCACAGCGTACCCAACATCGAAAACTTCTCGCAGGTTGATCGCTCCAGGCGATCGGAAGTCCGCTGGACGGTCAAAACCGGCTATTGGATCGGCTGCCGTGGGTTCCAACTCTCGAGGGGTGTTTGATGCGCGCGATGCAAGGGGCGGTGCATCTGCAGCAGCCTCTGTTGCCTCGTCTGTCTCACGAATCCACGGGTGATCCAGGAACTCCCTGATGGTGAATCGCTTTTCAGGGTCGACAGTGAGAAGATGAGAGACGAGATCCTGAGCGGATTTGGAGATATCGTCCCACCATGGAGACAAGAACACATATTGCCCACGGGCCACCTTTTCGGTGAGAACCTGAATGCTTTCGTCATAGAAAGGAGGGAAGCCACAAAGGAGCGTGTAGAGGACGCAGCCCAGCGCCCACATATCGACACTCTTGGAGTACCGTTCATCCTTGACGATTTCAGGGGCTGTATAACCGACCGTACCACACGGTGTCATTGTATGACTATCCCAGATGACCTTAGACAGCCCGAAGTCGGCGATTTTAATGGTCCCAATACCGCCAGCCCCGACTCCTGGTATAAATTCACCTTCATCCACTTTTTCTTCGTCACCCGGTTGGGTGGGTTTAGGGTGTTTGCTGGGGACAAATGGTACAGGATAGAATAGGAGATTCTCCGGTTTGATATCACTACCAGAAAAATTAGCGTTGGCCTATTTAATCAACCAAACAGAAGAACCGGAGCAAGGAACGTACCGATGAACAACGCCCGAGGTCTCGTGCAGGTATTCGATGGCGTCTGCCACCTGGCGAATGACATGGCGACTCAGGTCTTCGCTAAAGTATGTCAAGCGCACAATCTGATGGAACAATTCGCCCCCGGGGCACAGTTCGAGGACAATGTAGTAGTATTGGCGAGCTTCAGAAAAGTCAAGCAACTTGATGATGTTCGGGTGGTCAATCTGGCGCATGATCTGGACCTCTTTCAAGATATTTGCTCGCTGCGGAGATATATCAATTCCCTGTTACTTGAAGAAAAAGAACAGAAAGCAAGGAGACATACCTGACTGCTGTTCATTTCGAATTTCCGGACGACCTTGATGGCCACCTGGTCAAAATCCCCCTGGGTATCCTTGGCCCGATAAACGTTACTGAACGCGCCATCGCCCATTTTCTCCTGCAACATCCAGCGCTCTAACCCCGGATAGGTGGGCATCTGCGAGCTCCTATGTCTCTCCTCAGCGACAATCTGCTCGACCTCGACATCTCGATTCCGCTTGGGATGCTGCTGCAGGTCCGGGGACTTCTGCGGTGCAGGGGCATTGCCATTCCCAATTTTACTATCGAGGGCATCGAGATTACCCGCAGCGGGAGAGTATTTTCCCTGAGGCTGGCGTTCCTGCTGGGCGTGGACGGGGGAGACGTTGGTTGTGGGTTCGGCGTGCGGTGTGACCAACCGGGCCTGCTTGCCATGACGTATGAAGTTCTTGAGACTCTGTATGGTACTCATGATGGAGGAATCTTTGTAAAAACTTATCCACCCCTTTTGGTTTGTAGCGCTCTCTGGACTCTTGTATTTAACTCCCAACAGAGTTTTTAGGAAATTATTTTTCTTGTGAATTTGTGAGTCAGGGACAAGTGATCAGTGTGGTAGTTGTAGTAGGGTAGGAGGGCGGAATGCGACCTGAACCAGGCGCTAGACAATTCCCGGAATGAGACCACAATAAACACGAGGAAATTAAGAGAAAAGGAAGGGGACGATGGATTGTATCTGCGATGGAGGGGAGGGAGTTAGATCAGGTGTGACTTCGGGTAGAAGTAACCGTAGGTGAAAGAAACGGCGTGAGGAAGAGTTTTTCTTTTTCGTTCTCTTTTCTGCGGGGAGAAATCCAGAAGGGGATTACTTAAGACGATGAGGTCAGAATAGCAGGAAGACAAGAGAGACGGCAAAAGGGAAAGAAAAGAAAGGAGAAAGAAAGAAAATATAAGAATTAAGAGGCAGCTATGACGCACTCCGATTTGCGCTCAAATGTCATACTGGAGTTTCTACTCTTAGTGTGCATAGTTCTTATAGGTCTACATCCACCCCCTCCAGCCGACCAGGGCAGCAACGCTGTCATATATATATATATATATGCACACCCGTTATTCAAGAAAACAGTAGAAGAAAATGGTTCCCTCTGTTCTTCATTTCTCAGGCGAACCTGCCGGGGTTTCCCGTGGGTTGTCCAGTGCCCTGCAAGGACATTGTATGGTAGCGGCGGCAAGATGATGTTGATGATGGTGGTGATGATGTACTTGCCACTGCTGAGAGCATCTTTAGCAGAAGAATAATAAGTAAACAGATTCTTTCTTGAAATGAGAAGGCAAAAGACGCAAACCGGACATGACTCGCCCACGACCGAATTTCTCACCCCCTTTTTTTTTTTGCCTTTTTCCGCATTCTATCCAGAGAATGCAGAGATAGACATACATACTCCGTACATAGTAGTATGCATGGAGACCTTTCAGCAGAAAACGTCATCTTCCGTCATCCGCCACTTCGGTCTTCTTCTTCTGGTGGATAGCAGGACTAGTACAAGTGGTAGTACTTGCATGTCTGGTACTCTGGTAGCGACGCTTTCATAATTTCCCTGGGCCGTGTCACTGAACCGCGGCGATTCCATAACCGGCTTTATGTCATGGTAGAGGCCTTTGCATGTCTCGACCCATCGTCTGGCTTCTATCCTGTTGCTGTTGCTGTTGGTTGCTGTTTGTGATCCGGTATGTCAGGGTAGTTTATATAACATGCCTGACCCCTAACTAGTTACTACTAGTGTTCACTCTGTATGTACTCCGGGATCCGGGTGGACAATCAGACGTCCAATTCAAAATTATTATGCAGGCGCAATCTGACCGGGAGCAGCCTGATAAAACTCTCCTCGCCCCTATCTTTCAATCGTAGAATCCCGTCCATGGTTGACCATACGGCGGTGGTGCCTGTTGACGATCCGCCTTGGGTTATGACGCCACATCCGCATGCTCAAGTCTGGTTGAAAACAACATAAATATATTCTGGAGTAACCCACTGCATCCTACAGGCCGGGAGGTATGCAGGTTTTCCTGTTCCTCTCCGGCTTTATTTGAGCCTCTTCTTCGGCCGGTTCTCGTTGGGAGATGATTGATAGCCTGATTTCGTATGCCGTAGAGTAAGGATGTCGGAGCAATCGATCTAGCCCGTTGGACATGTGCTATGAGTCCAGACGCAAGGTTAGGACCGTTTATTGCCCGGTATTATGTTGGAGATTGTTGTTATTTCTTTGCCACGGTACAGGAATCCGCTGGTTCGACTCTCCGCCCCGTGTTTGGAGCCATACATCGTCCATCCGTAATTATAGATGGAAGGACTGAGGAGAAGCACCTGAAACGACCTTCGTGTCAAACGGTCTTGGAATCTTTCACGACGACGGCTAGAACGAGTGTCTGGCATAAGATTACTACGAGGTTAGCATCTTACTCCGTAGAACGAGGACTAAACCCCGATGATACCAACAGCAAACCACCGGAAAGAGGCACATACATACCCTTGGGCTTAAATTAAATACCTGGTACATAACTCTCCTGGCCTCAGCAAACGGGACCACGCCAATGCCCAGAATTGAAACGCGCGAGTCGTGGTGACGTTTGCAAATTGGTCGAGGATGCCCGTCTCAAACACGCCTGTGCGTGCATCGCAAGTCACGTTACCGCATCTCGGCCTCACTTCTTCCTCTTTGGGCCTCTCCTTCTCTCCTCTACACTGCGCTTCTCACTTCCCAGCCCCCTGTCATCGATCCCTCTTCATGACTTGACGACGTTTACGATTCATGCCCCATTCCTCTTTCTTCCCTTCTTGCCCGTCTCACTCGATTCTCGAATCGCTCCGTGCTCGTCTACAGATCCACTGCCATCTCACATAGCTCGCTTCTCCAATTCATACCGACAAACAAATCTCCCTTCCTGGATGGCCCTTAAACTTTCCTGATGGTCTGGTTCGACTCTTCATGTCTCAGCCTACGCTCGGTTTTCTGTAGAAAACTACTGCGTGTCGTCTGTTGATTCTTAACTGTCTACATTCCCTCCGGCCTATACATCTGCGCCCTTCGACCATCTGTTACATATTTCTCACACTTTCGCCTTCACCCACTTATACCCGGACACGTACGGCCCTTGCCGTTGCATGCTAATCCCCTTGCTTCAGCCTGTTTTTTCTTCCCTTTTTTCGTGGCGTGGGTGGAAAAAAGCGCAGAGGCCAAAAGATATCCCTCCCTCCCTGCCGACTTGTCAACGTGTCGGAGGTTTACATATCGCACATATCGCACGCTGTACCTGCATACATGCATTGACTGTTTCAGTCTTGGATCGCTCTGTCACGCTATGCCATATTTTCTGCTGTTGCTATACGTCCTATAAACACCACCATAGTCCCATCAGCAGTGGCATGCTATTCTCCTCTATCGACCTTACCACGAGGGACTAAGTTCCTCATGCTTGCCGGACTGTTCGTATTTTGAAAGCACAACATGCCAAGTGTATACGGTACCGACAACTTTCTCCCCTCGCGCGACCCGGAACAGTCGCATCTCGCATCTCAGAAGACCGCTCCCCATAAGAGGGAGATTGTTATTCGAATTTACGCATCGGATGACAATGGCAAGTTCTCCGATGGGAAGAGATTCGCGACTGCGCCCGTCCCTCCTCCAACGCCCCCCGACACTACCGCGGAAGAGAAGAGTTCTGACAGTGAGCGGGAAACACAGAAAAATGAAAAGTCTCGGTCGACTCCCCGCAGGAAACTTTCCAAATATTCTCGATCGCGCGGGTCAGAGAAGACCCCTCGAGAGACGACTTTAAAACGCTCCATTTCCAACCCAATCAGACAGGTGCATCATGCGAAAAGTGCGGAAACGTTCTGGCAAGCTCGTGGAACTAATTCCCCTGCGATTCGGGAAACGTCTGACCGTGTTTCTGAACCGGCACAGCGCCTGCAGTGGCAGGATCCGCATTCACGAGAGTCTTTGAAACGAAACGAGCAGGCTTCGAAGAGCAACTATGGACAAGAAACCAAGTACGAATTAAATTCGTTCAATGCAGGAGATGCACCAGTATTTGGGTCTTGCGAGAAACGGGTACGAAGAAATCATTCGCACGAGTCAAATATTGTCCCCCCTTCCAAACGCGGGCGTTCGAGGACCGTCGATCGACATGCGATCGACGGTGTTGAACCTTCGAGATCTACAATAGAAGCGCCATTGACGCATGACGGCAACACCCATAGCCATGCCGGAAATGCTCTCGAGCCCTTGCCGAGCTTATCCCTAGAGCAATTCCGCAAAGCGATTGGTTGGCCATCCGTTGCGGATTGCCCTAGTACTATTGACCATCCGGGTCACCAACGACACTCGTGGGCATCCACAACGTCTGCTATGGAAGCCACGATCATTGATGACCCTGCGCGATCACCAAGACGGGGCTTACGACATACAGAAAAGCGGCCGTCTTTGCGTTTCGCTGGTTCGCCAGTTACGAATTCAAAACGTGCATCGCTGACCCCAGGTTTTGACTCACCGCATCGATTGCTGCACAAGGCAGCCTCTATCTCTGACAAAGACCGCCAGAATATGGCCCCTGAAATCGACATGCTTGCAAAGCCGACATCTCATGCGCCAAAGCGAAGGGTTGACGTGGTTCCGGTGGTTGTTATTCCGGAGCGACGTTCGTCTCTCAGCTCATCAACTCCCGCTAAAGGCCCGCCTAGACCTTTCCAGCACCCGAGTGGACGACGACCCGTCACTGCTGCAGGGGATGGGACCAGATCCTCAGATCCTCCACATGATCGAGACAAGTCCAATTTCGTGGCCGGTCCTTCGCGAGGCATAGGCGCCAGAAGTCAAAGCGTTCGTCGACCTGCCGTGCCTCCGCGCAGATCGTCATTATCTGCTCCCACGAGTGCGAACAATTCACGGGCAACATCTCTCACCTCGGAGAGCTTGCATAGCCATACGTTGGCTATGAAGCAGGCTGAGTTCAAAAAACACCTAGCGGAGAAACCGATGCCTGAGCTTCCACCTGAGGCCTCGCGTCCGAATTTATACGGGCTGTCTGAAGAGGCTATGAAAACGCAGTCGATATTGATCGGGATCGAGGACGTAGATAACATCGACACACCTTCTATGCCGTTCAGCCTAGGCTCCCAGCCTTCCTCTCCAGGGGTGGTCGAAGTCAATGAAGCCACAGCAGTGAGCCTCTTCCCCCACAATAACGAGTCGCTCTTGCTTGTAGATCAGCAGATGCGCAACAAGCGAGAGCCCAACTCCAAGTCTCAAGCACTGCAGGGCGGCTCTCTCCTGGGGAATATTCATCTACCTGCAAACACAGTCATCTGTCACGTAACTCCACCCACTCCCATGAGAGAATTGGAACAGCCACAGGCGAATAACAACACCCAAGAGACAGCTCTTGGACGATTTGGATCTCTGCGACGCGCCTGGACTGTGCGCAATCGCACTGAATCTCCAAAAGTTCCAAAACGGTCATTCTCGACATCCGCGACTCTTCGCAAAGCCGCAAACAGAAAATCCGAGAACCATCTCCATGCATTCTGGCGTCCCAGACGTCCCTGTAATGACTCGCCTGAATCTGCGGGACGAGTCTCACCCACTCACACGCCCACCTCCAATACCAAACAAAACGACAATATCGTCAATAACTCTCTGGGAATGCCCCAGCCTCGCACCGTCATGAACGGGCCCTCTCTCCCGGCACGAACCCGCTCCCGCCGCGAAACTAACCAACGGCCGAGACCCCAACCGCCACCCCCCAGAAACCCCCGACCTATCACCATTTACAACCCAGCCCTAAACCGTAGCACTATCGCCCTGGGCAGCACCGCCACAAGGCTCAACGGTTCCGAGTTTCTGGACCGCAAGTCCCGCGCATCGAGACATCTGCGCCAACACTCGGTGTCGTGGGGGTACCAGGTTCGGTTCGCCACAGTACGCAATCTGCGGCGACGGTTCCGGGGGAGAATGCAGCAGCGTAAGGAAGGGAAGCATGAAGCTAGACGTGAGAAACTGAAGAGGAATATTGGGGATGTTGTGCAGGTGGATTCGGCTCATGGGAATGGTCGTGGCCGGGGGAGGTTGGCCAAAAGGGTGTGATTACTTCTACTATCTATGTACTTCTGTGAATATTTTACTTTCGAACCATTACTTGCATTCCTGATCATTTATCCCATTTCATTTTTGTATGTCACAAGTTATGACCTTGTCTCCCGTCTCTTTGTCTATTATTTTGTTGCTGTTGACTGCTGGATACATACATACAATGTCATTTACGGAGCTAGAACCCTATGGATTGTGAATGGTTGATGGAATCAGTCTCATTGCACCAACCTCATTGATTCATTAATTCTATCTCATTAACTATATGCCATACATGGTAGTTATTGTATGTACGTACGTACTGAAGGTATTTGCAGAAACACAATATAACATAAGACAAAAGAACCAATTGACTCCGCCTTGAACCCCATAAAAAAAGGGACAAAAACAAAGTGAGTAATCAGAAGGAAAAAGGAAGGCCAACAACCAACATGGTATATAATACAACCAAAGACGGACACAAAACACCGCAATAAGAACGGACGAGAACAAACGGCTCTATTTGAATCAATAACGCCGAATGGAGATAATATAGGATCAAATCAAGCAATCCCCTGCGTTTCCATCCCGGAAACCGTCGAATAAGACGAATACGGCAGATCGACCAACCCATCCAATAACCAATTCAACGGATCAAACACCTCGTAATTCGGTTCCAGGGAGCCGCTTGGTAGACCGCCCAAACCGGCGCCACCGTTATTGTTAGTAGGTGTTGTTTGGATGCCGAGGTTGGTTTGTGGGAGGATCGGAGCGGGGGCCAGGCTTGGGTCTCCGGCGCCGGTGACGACGGGGGTCGAGGCGGAAGGGCGACCTGCGGCGGCGGAAGAGCCCGCGGAGGAGTCGGCGGCTGAGTCTGGGTTTGTGGGGTTTTTAAGATATGCTATAGACGCGACACTTAGTACAAGTAATTTCAAGAGCAAGTAGGACGTGAGGATGTGATGTACCTTCAATGTTCCGCCCCTTAGTCCTGGCATCCTCTCGCCATCGCCAGACCGAGTCATAGAGGAGGGACATGCTCATACGACACCGGACCTTCAGCATCAAAGTATCGTCAACCTCGGGGTTACTGGTCGACGGCGCACCGCCCAGCCGCCACATCTGCGCGAGCACCTCCCCCAATCGCTCAGGGAGATCGTTACTGGAGACGGATAGGCCGCGGACCGCCCAGACCGTTCGATTGAAGAGATTCTTGGTGTATTCCATGTCTATGTGAGTGGAAAAGAAGCTTTTGCATAGTTTCAGTAACGTGCATCCGCCTGCGACCATCATTTGGTAGATGTAGTATGGTGTGTAGGATAGGACGGGGCCAACCTCGGTTTCGAGGTTCATGGCGGCTTCGAGGAATGAGGTCGTTGCGAAGTATAGGGAGAGGAGGCGTTCGCGATAATCCTTCGCGGCTGGGTCGTCGAAGAAGGCCGATAGGTGGAGGTGGAAGTTAGCGGAGCGAAGATAGAGGTCGGTGATGCCTTGCTAGGTTAATTTGGCCATTTCCATGACTTAGGGGTTAACAGGAACTCATACAGTCATTATGTGTTTTGAACTTCTGCTCAAGATCACCGAAATCACGCGAGAGGAACGATATCAGGGATGACCGTTCCTGGGAACTACACAGACCAACTGGATCTCGCTGATTCGTGTATAGTGCTCTGGTAATCTTGTCGCAGAATCTCTCGATCTCCAGTCTTGATTTGATGTCTTCGGGCAGTTTGAAGTTCGGGTCTACCGACTCGCTCCAGGATAGTGTCCAATCATAGACAGTTGATGGTGGCTGTCCATAGCCAGTCGCGACCCTGGAATATACTATCAGTATATGTACAGAAAGTACCCAATAGAGAAAGAAACGTACCGTTGCGCCACGATGTTGCAAATCGCCCACGTCCTTACTTTGTCCCTGAGTTCCTCTTCAATCAACTCCACGCGAAACTTGCTAAAGTCTTGAGTGTGCGAAGGCCGGTGAAGACCCAGTTGCATGGCAACCTGCATCATCATGCCACACAACATGAAGGTCGGATCCGTAGAGGTACTGCTAGTTGGGAAAGGCCATGTGCAAAGGAGGCAAAGAGCTTTGACGATATGGTAGCTCTGTGGAATGTCTGCTAGCGTACTCCATACTAGCCGCGACACTGGACCAGCTAAGGAATTGAGAAGATGGGCGTCCCCTTGATATCGTCGCGCGCCAACACTGACGATCGTCCAGAAGAGCAGTGGTGAGACGGTGTAGTAGTCGTCAGGGGATCGATTTCGGTCAAGGAAGGGAAGGAATGGATGATAAAATAAAAAGAACCTGGCCATATTAGCATTCATAAAGGCAAAAAATGAAAAAGACATGAAGCGTACAGGTTGAAGAGTTCCGCCACCTTCTCCGGCACAACCATGACATCTTCAATCCGCTTTAATTGATTCCCGCTTCGCATGTAGTTGGAGCCATCAAAGCCCGAACGTAAGTCCAGCAGAGATGCCACAGCCTCCTGAGACCCCAAGTACTGGTCTGAAGAGATGGCAGACGGTGTTTGGTAAGCTCCAGATGGACTGACATGGCTCGATTCTTGCTTCGGGGTCGCCTGCGCCGATTGCAGTAACGGTTGCTGCTGAGGCATGGATGCATTGCCTGTTTGCGCGCTGGCGACTTTCCTCCTCAATTCAATGATTTCTCGTTCCATCTCCGCATTCCGACTCCTTTTCCCAACGCGCTTGAAATTTGATTCGATCTTGCAGTCGAGCTTCAGACGCCGGCATCGGGAGCAATCGGTCCATGGGTCTTGACTCACATCGCACCGAAGCTACAACCAAACATCAGTCAACGACCTCGGTCAAACCAACGGTGACGGTTATGACAAAAAGCAAAAGTACACCACAGCCCTAAGACAAGAGGAGTAAAAAAGGAACAAGAAGCTCTCACCTTCTGTTGTCGACATTCGTTGCACGCCCGCTTCACAGGCTGTCTTCTCTTCTCCTCACGCAGTTCACTGTCCTCGATATCGTCGATACTTCCTGGGGAGCTATCTAGCCCCGCCATGGTGACATTACGCTTTCTAGCGTGTCCCAGGCCATCGGGGCCGACAGCTGGATGGCCGACACCTCCCATTATGGGGCTTGCTGCAGCATTATTATTATGAATCCCTGCCCTTGATCCGAAGGTTTCCCCTCGCCCTGGAACTCCCCGGCCTCCGATTCCGCTTGACGATCCTCCGATGGTGGACGCCAGACTGAGTTGCGCTGATGCAGGAGTAAGGTAATTATTATTATCGAAATGTTTCGGGCGTAGCGGGCACGGCGGTCGCACGAGATCTAAGGCCAATAGACCAGTTGAAATCGCAGCGCACAGCGAGAAAAGTCTGCAGCTCGCCAATAAGAGCAATCGAGTTCACTTTCGAACGCAGCTGGGGTCTTTTTTCTGCGAGAAAGAACGGTGCAGCTGTCCAAAAGACCCCTCGAGACGACGGCGGATTCGAGGAGGGGAACATCCGATCTCGCAGTCACGTGTAACAATGTCATGTGACCATATCAGATGATATTTCAAGGTTACACGTGATATAAAGCCCTAATCAATCTTTACCACGTGACATGTACGCATAAAACTAGGGCTAGGCCTCGCTTACTGCTATCTACTCATAACCAACTACGTCCGTACTAGTACGCAGTAGTGCATGTAGCCTACCGTAGTATTTTCCCATCCAACGCACTCTTCGGGAAGATCCGCCGGAAGATCAACTGCACGGAGTAAATGCTGGTTCTTTTCAGTACCCACACGCCCGCGTTGTGTCGCCAGAACCATGGGAGGCTTGAATACCGCTTTTGGGCGCGGAAAGGAGTCTGAAATCTTGAGTGCCGTAATCTGATAACCAGGGTTTGGGTTGCCATCAAAGAGCTGAAGAAGCTGCTGGCCGTGGTCGTGGATCTGAGCTCACTTTACCTACTTGAGATATCAGTTGTCTTGAAAAGATCTCACAAATGTTTGAGGGCAACGCAGAGATCGATCTGCTCCAGTACAGCAGTGAGGTTTATTATAACCTGGCGACCACGTGTATGTCAGTTCCTTTCTTTCCTGCGCTAAACTCATTTATTAACCTTAATAGGGCTCCATAGGTCAAGTGGGCCAGTGACACCCACCGCCACCTATCCACATGCGCTACCAGAAGCACCTACCAATTCGTCCCCAGCAATACCGCTCAGGGAAAAAGCAGAAGTTTGACAGCTCTCCGACTACTTAGGACTTTGAGCCAAACGTCGCTGAAAAGTCTTTTGACCGGCATCAAGTGCACATTCTAACCAAGTCCACCGATCCTCTTAATTCCTCCCGGATTTCTCCATTCTCACTGGCGAAGTCAAGAACTGACACATATGACATAAAATTTGATATCATTGAGGGGCTGTTGTTCGTGCTTTGGTCTAAGGAAAAGGTGAATCCCTGGACCCATGAGGATAATAAGATGTTTGAATCTGTTGCAAACAAGTTCATTCTGGTCTTCCACTGCCGTGGATACTGGAATCAGGTTTTATTTTCCCTTCAATCAATCATTGTGACCTGATCGGCTGTCTCCTTGATATTACCGTCAATGTAGACAACCAATGACAGTTTTGCTGCAATGAGTCAGGTATAAGTGCCAGTATATTTATCAAGGTTTGGTGGATCTCCGTGGGATGGCACATTGACAAGAAAGTGGTCTTCCTCCTAGACGGGATTCTCGAGAAAGCTGCTACACGGGCGAGGATGGTGACGACAATTGTTGCTGGATAATGAACATGGGTCTTCTAAACGAATCGCTCCGGGCTAGGCGAAACTAAAGGTAATCTTTGTTATGTACGATTCCTATAGGATCAGGCCCCTATTCAGGAGTCAGTTTGTACACCAGTATGCCGTAGATGGTTAGGGTTTCCTTCCACGACTCTGGCCATTAGTCATCATTACTTAGTCAGATGGTCTTTCCTCATTCGACGTCTTGCGTGCTCCGTATTATCTGACCGCGTCGAAATGGTAAGGAATAGCTGATGTGTTGTCAACAGATAAGGATAGACAGATTGCTTGAATGTTAGCGGGTTGCTTTTTTTCCTTTTTTTCCTTCTTTTTCTTGAGGAATAAACGGCACAAAATATATCGGGACATCCCGACCAGAGGATTGACCGCAGTCAAACTTATTTCCTGCTTTCAGTGACATCCTGACTCAGACTGTCAAGAGGAAAAGACAAATGATGGCGGGCGTACACAGGCCACACGGTGGTGCCCGACTCAGCCTGCACGGTGGGTGCGTTCGTATGCCGTATAGTTCGTATAACTCACCATTCCGGCCAACGTACTCCAGAGTATTGCTACTGCCGGCCCTCTGATTGATGAACGAAGGACTTGTAGGGCAAAAGCCGTCCTGGCTCCGGCATGACGCCGCGCCACCTTATGTCGATCCCCGTATGGATGGTGCCTTATATTAAAAAGCCCCCTGTTCTTTCTCTGGCCTTCCTTTGGCGCTGATTTGGAACAGACTTGACCCATCTGTTTTACTTTCTTTCGTGCTTCTCTGCTCAAGGAACAAAAAGTAGCCAGAGAGAGCGATCCATGTACCATGGGTGCATCCCCACCAGAATCGGCAGCAACCGCCAATGGCGATAAGCTTGTCTCTCCCGATCTCCCGCCGGCGTATGAGGAGATAGAGGCACCGCCACCAGTGACCATACTGCCGTTGAATCTCTATTACAGCGCTGGGTCACCCCGAAGTTCCACTGTTACCCGGGACGAGTGCGCTGCCCATCTGAAGTTCCTAGCGGCCCTGGCAGACCTGCGGGAATCCATCTCGGCAGAGGATGGCCTTTTTGGGATCTGTGATGAGGAGGCCAACGAGTGTCCGGATCGTCGAAATGAAACTCTCGCGCGGATTCGAGAGAAGCGCTGGTCCGTGTATACCAGCAGAGCAGTCGACCGTTATTCGGCTTGGTGGCAGCGGTGTGTCCCCAGTTCGGAAGAACGTCCTACGCTGCAGACTCTCCAGAGCCGCAACTACAGCAAGATCACAGAATGTAGCTCGAGGACCTACTGGCGTCAAAAATATATGCCTCCGTTAGGTGCGTTGCCGTCTTCTCTCTTTACGGGACTTCGAATAGTACGTATTAATGGATATCGGAACAGATGTTTTGATGGTATGGCATTCCCACATGCTCAACCCCAGAGCCTTTCTCGAGGACTGTATTCGATACGGTAAGATGGGCTTCTGGATGACGGGCTTTCCATGGGCGGTCATCAACCACTGCCTCGACGAGCAGAGCTTGGAATACGATGCAGGAGACGCTGCCCAGAGTAATTTCGAGAGCGAAACCACTCGCTCGTGGGACAATCTTCACGATGCGCCGCGGAAGGATATAGACTGCCCCAGTTGCAAGTCCCAGGTGCATGTTCAATGGTCCGCTGGGCGGATGCCCTATCGATCCGCCATCCCCTTTGAGAAGTTTTTTGGGTTTGCAGACAAGAGCTTCAACGCCACGTGCCCCAAGTGCCGCTTTATTATCACCCATGATAAGCTCAAGGTGGCCAAATTCAGGACAGACCTGCGCAATTTGCTGCACCGGGGTTTGCCCATGCCAGGGACGTTCTACAACGTGCGAGGGGTCCCAGAAGCGGTAGACATCGACCACCACCGCTTCCAAACCTTCTTCCCCAATCAGCTCCTGAAGACAATTGGCAAGGATATGCTCAGCATCACCCATCCGAAGAACCACTGCACAAGCGTAGATCAGCTGCGCGACGAACTTCAATTTCAACTCTCGGATCGAGACGTACTCAAAAGGCTAAAAGGGTACTTTCGATCATCCCTTCCCAGCGATGAAAAGATCGCTTTCCGCCGGATGATGTCCAGCTACTGGGATAATGTATCCATGTTCTCCATGGACCTCGCCGGTGCGGTCATCCGCCAGGGCACGTTCGTGCAGAAGATGGATCAGATCGACTGGATACACTCGCCCACCGTCATGGAAACCATGGACCGCCTCATCAACAAATACAAAGCCTTCTTCCATATCATGGTCTCCAACCCGCGGCACATGGCCGTCCCGACCCTCGACGTCGACCTCGCCTGGCACACCCATCAACTCTCCCCATCCCGCTACTTTGAATACTCGACGTTCCAAACCGCGGAATATACCGCGTCCATCTTCATCGACCACGACGACAAAGTCGACGAAAACAAGCTCTCCGACGGCTTCGAATGGACCAGCAAAATGTACAAGAGGCTCACCAGCGGCCAGATCTACAGCGAATGCACCTGCTGGTACTGCGAGGCCATCAGGGCCCCCGACCTGCATAGCAGTACCATCGGCAGCATCTTCTCCTCCTTATCCACCTCGCGCGCACGCGAGCTCGCCGCGAACCTCCATGACCGCCCGGATATCTCCTCAGATCCGAATCGCAACCCGCACATCTCCGCGCATAACGCCGTGAGTCCGGACTCTCCGGTGTGCCACTACACCGTGGCCCGACGATTAAAAGCACTCCAGCTGCAGAGCAGTTACGAGCGCGCCCGTCGTCGTGCAGAGAAACGCGGGCGCAGTAACTCCAAGACCATTCCCCCCACCACTAACCCCACCCCCGGTGGTAACACGTCCAGTAACCGCAAAAGACGCTCAACAGCAGACGAGGGCTATGTCGCCGCCGGCGCGTTCCCGCTAATATGGGGCGTTCCCGTCTACGTACCCTATTACGCACCGTACATGTGCGACCCGGGCGTGCATCCGGACGCCTATGCGGGTAATCCGGCTTGCATGAATCTAGTCCCGGGGGGGTATGGCAATTGCGCTGCGGGAACGTGTGGGGGCACTGTTGCGGCGGGCGGCTGTGGTGGTGCGCCAGGGGGGACGTGCTCGGGTGGTTGTGCTGGAGGAGGTTGCGCAGGAGGGGGAGGAGGCGGTAGCTTTGGTGGTTGTGGAGGAGGAGGCGGAGGCGGC
>PQMF01000239.1:0-26700 GCA_003004485.1 Aspergillaceae sp. MA 6039
AAGAAAAAGAAGGGCTCAGCCGGGAATTGAACCCGGGACCTCTCGCATTTCGGCAGGAACCCAAAGCGAGAATCATACTACTAGACCACTAAGCCAGTTAGACCACTCGACTACGGAGTGGCGACGATTGATATTTTTCTGCTTAATGTTTCATGTACTAAACATATTTATATTTTTTAGTCTCCCTTAACTCTTTAATAAATGTGCATCGATCGTCCTCGCTAACCCTGCAAAGCCCTAACAGGACACGATCGGATGACCTCATACAGACACAGTAAAACTTAACGAACGAACTGCTTCTCGGGATACGGTCCCATTTCGGGGTCTTTAGTTTCGTAGTAAATACCTAATGCGGAGGACTGATATTTGGACTGTCGGTCTAATATTTGTGCTGAGAGGTGGAGCATAGTCGACGACGTCAACAGGTCCGAAGAGGATATCGGCAGCCTCCGCCCCGAGAAAGAAATATCAGAGTATTCCTGAGTAATGCGAAGAGTCCCATGGCAAGATTTCTGGGCAAAGATAGTGATAGGCGAGATTATCTGATTGACAGTTACCCTGAACTCGGGTTGAAACAAGCACTTTATCGAACCCAAGCAGTCGGACTCGGGCAGCCTCGGGCAGCGAGTGCAGTGGTAGACTCGGACTGACTCAACGTATAAAGTTCACGGACCGTTATAACAACCGTCACCCCTTATTGTCATTGAGCTCGGCTAGATATAACCACTCAGACCTCACAGCGGGACATAAGCTTTAATAGCGTGTATTGTTCAGGCCGTGTCATGCACAGTCTCCCGACGACAATGCCCTAAGACAGTAGATACGCCTCTGTGGACCCTGAATCACAGGTCAGTGACCGTAAATGACACCCGATAATATATAGAGGACCCGGTAATATTGAGTGATGTGCACTCTAACGAACCCTTCATATAACTCTATTCTGATGGTTGCCGACGGGGAGATTCTTCCTTATTTAGCATGGATCTATAATAAAAACCAGCATGGGTCTTCTGTTTCATTTGGCCTTTGTTCCTTTCCTTCAGCATCTGGCAAAATGCACCTGTGCCATGTAGCAGCCCTACTCCTCTCAACGAATCTGGCATTCAGTTCGGCAGCTGCAAATCCCAACACAGAATCACTGACTTATCCTCAATGCGCTGTATGTCCTATACTGCCCATGTTGGCACTACAGAACTAACTAACCCCACCCCAGCTCGACTGCAAGCACAATCTTCATACAACATGTTCAACCACTGACATATCCTGCCTGTGCGCCGATGAACAATACCAACATGCTTTATCCACCTGTACAACGGCCAACTGCTCAACCCGCGAAGCTTGAGTAGGTCCACTCACCATACTATCCCTTCCCCCGGAGATAACTACTAATGAATGGTGGACTACAGCAACCAAATACCTTGGCTCTCGAGCATGCAACATCCCCATCACCCGGCGCTACCCCGAGGCTGACCCTGGGACAATAGTCCCGTTCGTACTGGCAACGGTTCTGTTCCTGGTGCGGATGGGCGCGAAGACTCGGGGGCTTGGGGGTGGCTGGGGGCCGGATGACTATACACTTATTGGGGCTTATGTACGATTTATGTCTTGACTGAGGAGGGTAGGGGTATGTGCTAATTGGTACCAGGGGTTAGCGGTTATAGGGTATGCAGTGCATGAGAGGAGTACGTTCTACTGCTATGCGGTGCTGATTCCGGGTGATGAACTAAATCAAAGTGAATGACAGTGGTCCATTACGGCTTCGGCATGAATATGTGGGATATAGTGCCACATGACAACATCACCATAGCGAACAAGGTCTGTTACAACCTCTCTCTCTCTCTCTCGACCGATGTCAAAGCTAACTGACGACCGACCAGTACTTCTACACCTTCACCCTCCTCTACAAAGCCATCATTTCTCTCGCCAAGATCTCCGTGTGTCTCTTCCTCTTGCGAATCTTCCAGTCCCCTGTCTTCCGCGCTATCACGTACACTATGATCGCGATTAATAGCGCTATCGCGGTGAGCTGGATTCTGGCGGATAGTCTTCATTGTATACCTGTGCATTTGGCTTGGGATGCGTGGGACATGCCTCGGCCCGGGCAGGGCCAGGGGCAGAGCCAAGCGCAGTGTATTGATTTCACGGCGTCGACGTTCGCGAACGGGTTTGTGAATATCGCAGTCGATACCATGATGGTCTCGATGCCGGTGTATGAAGTTGTTCAGCTGAACTTGTCGTGGAAGAAGAGGGCCGGGGTTGTGGTTATGTTTGCGGTTGGTTTGGTGTACGTGCCCATACCCTCTATAACTAACTTTGGTATAGATATTGAGGTGAGGTTGATGGTGTGATGCAGATTGACAGTCATCGGAATAATTCGAGTCGTTGTCTTCTCCCACAACGACAGCAGTAACGATAACCTTCTTTGTACGGTCCCATACCCATAACCCCTGCGCCCTGTACCAGGGATGCTAACAGTTCAAGACTCCATGGAACCCCTAAACCACTGGTCCGTCATCGAATGCCAAATCGCCATCGTCTGCGCGTGTTTGCCCGCCTCGCGTGCCGTGGTTGCGCATTTCTTCCCGTCCGTGGTGGGCGCTGGGTCTTCTGAACATACCTCGAGCGCGACGCCGTATAATGATAGTAACCATTATAGGGTGTTTTCGCAGAGTGGTAATAGGACGGTGGCGTTTGCGGCCAAGAGGGAGAGTTTTATTCAGTTGAAGGATGTTGGTTGATGGTATTATATTAATGCACTATCGTTATCATTAACCTTACATAAAACCATAGACTCATTACCTTGTATAACAGATGTCCACTACGGAATCAACAGATCTCTAACACTCATACCCTTTCTCTTCTCCTGTCCATCAGCTTTGGTCACAGACCCCGACCCTGACCCTGACCCAGACCCAGATGCAGCCTCCAGATTCGTAGCAGTAACCCCATCAGTAATCGAATCCAGCGTCCCGCGACGATCCTGCGTCAACATCAACAAAGCCGCGGACGCCTCGTGGTCAACGTCAGCGCCAGAGGCATTACTCTGTCGTGGCTGGATCGCGGGAGAGGTGTTAGAAGACGGGACGGACCATGGCTGGTGCGACGGCTGATCTGTTGGTGGCGATGCACCTAGGGCTGGACTGGGGAGGGTACTCGGGGAGTATTCGTAGATTGTCCCTACGGAAGGAAGCCGGGTCCGAGGAGAGAATGAAGGCGAGGTAGCGGGGACTTCTTGTTGTTCTTGATGATGATGATGCTGATGATGATGGGGATGGGGATAGGCGTTCTCTGGTAACAGTTCCGGTGATACGGAGCCTGAGTGCTCTGAGCCGGCCAGTTCGGCTAGAAACTCGGGTGATGTTGGTGATGGGGGTCCTGGGGGTAGACGAGGAGGCACTGCCGAGTGATGGCCGCTGATCTTAAGATCCTTGATGCATTGTTCCAGGTAGTTGACATAGTCGATGCTTGCCTGGACGTTGTCAGTACCGAACCACATCCATCAACCCTAGTCAACAGATATGATAAGACTATACCTGTAAGATGGCAAGCTTGTGCATGTCCTGGCCCGTACAGGCAGGAATCATATCTTTCAGCGTCGTAAACTCCTCATTCATCTTGGACCGCCGTCTCCGTTCGATGAGACTATGAGCCGTCTTGCGGGCAATCTTCCGTCCCGCCGCACTGGTCGCGCTGGGCTGCTTCTTCTTGCCGTTGGGTGCTGACGACCCTTTACCAGATGGCTCTTTTGTCGCTTTACCTGTAGTACTGCCACCACCACCACCACCACCACCACCACCACCAGCAGTGGACTTGCCCGTCGGGCCCTGCTGCGGCTTCGGTTTCATCTGGATGATTTTGCGCGTGCGAGTCGGCGGTGGTGGCAGGTCGTTAAAATCCTCCAACGGACGCTTGGTACCGGACGAAGACTGCCGGGAACTACCGGTCTGGCCACGTCCACCACCGAACGGCATAAAGCTGGGAGACACCGGAGAAGCGGGGACTTGATCCGACCTGGAGGATCTCCTACTGGGTGCTGAGTCGATGGCGGCGGGGGGTAAGGCGAAGACGTCAGTGCCTTCGATGGTGGTGTGCTGTTGGTCCTTGACGATAAATTCGCCAGACATGGTGGGCGTCGGGAGAAGACGAGAGCGGGACATAGTCACTGGTCGTGGGGGGAAGGACCCGGGTGATCTCGAGCACACGACTATATTGGGGCAGTTAGAGCCTGCTAGACTAGTGGTGTGAGCATGAGTATAGAAAATGATAAAAGGCCTGATAGCAGCAAGGTACTTACCGATTGTGGAGGAACTGCGTGAAGATGAGAAGAAACACGGCGATGGCGGGCCCCCGGGGGCATTTAAACGGCCGCGCCAGTTCTCCTGCGTCGTGTCTCATCGCCGATTCCCTTTTCGCCGTCTCCCTCTGGTGTGTCTGTTTCTGTGTCGACAGAAAAGTGTCGCGTGCTTGAATTGCCCACGCGCCGCCATGACGGGCCTTGATTGGACGCAGCGGTCCAGAGCGCCGGGTGCAGGATGAGATTAGGTCAGCAGGGGAATTTCCGTGCCGGGACGCAGGGCAGTGATTGGAGAGCGCAATCAAGTACCCAGCAGAGGTCCAGCGAAGGAGAAGTAAGCTTTGGTATCGATTCATGGCAATTATCGCGCCGGAATCATGATTTTGACCCCGATTTCCTCCGTGGGGCACGTGCAGGTCTCGTGACTGCCCTTGGGATTACCTATTATGGACCTAGATCGATAGATAACCTGGAATCCGTGCCGTTTAACTACCGGACTGGCATCCACCAAATCACAGCGACATCATTCGTGTCGCCTCTTATCATCGAAGAGATTCCATACTCGCTGTTATCAGACTAAAGCCAGATCATGAACGAAGTCGCACTTTTCTATTTCTGCATGCTCGTGAATAGGGTGATCTATTCCTCTACTGGGGAGAAAAGAACGTTCACGATATAAATATCAAGAAGAAGTATACACATACGGAGTACACGCCCCAATAATGAATAATCAAGAATCAAGAATCAAGGATAGAAAAATGAACAACCCTCACTTCCCACTTTGGCTGCCGACAACCACTCATGGAGCACCACACCTCTTACTGCACTCCTTGTACGTCGTCCAGCTAATTACGCCAGTGAGTTAGTCATATTGCTCGAATAATCTGGAATACCAAAAAGGGCAGGAAACTTACCAAAACGCCTCATCATTCGGCACAGCAACAACACACGCCTCCGCGACAATCGCACACAGCGACGAGCATCTATCCTCGGACGTTTCGTCTGCTTTTCCGTCCTGCTCGTGGTCGGGGCCCGTGGCGCTGGGGTTCGAGGTGAACTTGGGCCAGTCGCGGGTGTCATCCACGGGGTTGGGAGTGGGAGTGGGAGCGAGAGCGACAGCTGGGGTGGCGGAGGGCGTAGGGTTTAGGCGGTTGGCCGGGAGGGCAAGAGTGGTGCCCGTTAGAGCGAGGGCCAGAGTGAAGAGGGTAGTTTTGAAGTGCATTTTGTTTGCTTTGGTAGTATGAATATAGGAATAGAATGGAGTATGAATGAGATGGTGGTTTGAGTGATGGTTGGATTCCAGCTGGTCTTATATAGCTCTTTAATTACCATCAACATCTTATACCGTCTAGTCCTCTGGTACTTCATACAATGCAACATGCGTATCGCCTCAGACATCAGCATCAGTGTCCTTGCGTCCCTCGTCTCGTATCACTTCTCCTAGCGTTGGCCGTTCGACGGAGTACAGATGGATATACGGAGTACTCCGTAGGTCTCTAACTATATCCTGTTTTCTGCACTTATTATGCTATACTACTGATTTGGGGAATACTAATTAGACTGCTGTATGGATTGTTTATTCATGCTTGAGCGTGTTCTGCTTTGTACATAACTGGTATTGTATGCTCAGTCTACGTTATACAGTGCTGCTGGCTAGGGCTACTATCTATTAGTAACATATCCAGCGAGATACACATTTATGAATAATCTCGAATAACAAGACAAATCTATGACTCCCTTGTATCAGTTGAGATGGCTATTAATATACCACTGCATCTACTTGCGTGTCTCTGATTGTGCATCATCCCTAGCTGATTACGAAAGAGGATGTAGGATTATGAAACACCAATTAAAAGTCAGTGTGTGCGTGCATTCATATCTCCATGACTATATTGACATTTGCTCATGTTTGGTAAATGAATTTGTGAAATCAGGAAAACACCTGCTTGAGCAGAGCCTGACCCAGCTGCTTTCCTACGGGCGACTCAATCATTCTCCTGATCCGGTTCCCAGCCCTGGTGTTCAGCCACAGGCCCTGGTCCTCCGGAGTTTCTTCCTCGTGGGGGCCTTCTTCTCTAACTCGGTCGCGGCGGTCGGTCACCAACATGCCCCGCGTCCACTGGCCGGTGCTGTCGACACGGATGTCCTCGGGCTTCTCGGAGGCATATTTCCAGCCCGAATGGGAGCGAGTGAGAGCGAAGTACGCACATATGGGATCGTGAAGACCCAGTTCCACCGTGTCGCCATTTTGTCCTACGAATTGGTCTTCGACCGTACGGAAGCTGTAAGTCATGAAGGCGCTGACCCATTCGGCCAACGGGGAGCCCTTCTGCAGCAGGGGGGTGATGACGCTGTTGAACTCGCCCCGTGTGACGCAGTGTTTGTTGGTGATGTCCAGACTGAACAGCTGGAGGTTGAGTTGCTTGCTGAGGGGACGGGGGTATGGCGGAAGACTTTTGTCGGTCTTGGGAGGGAGCGTCGTGTGCGGCAGCGGCGACGTCAGGGCAAAGACTCGTGCAGCGGCGATGGCGTCGCCGTGAGCGTTGAACTCACTCATGGGGGTGACCTGTTTCAGTGTTATTGTCAACCGTGGAATTTTCGAGGTGTCGGGTGGGTTGGTGGGGGAAAGATTATACATTTCCAGGCTCCTCAACAGTACCAGTCATAACGATGATCTCCTTGGCTCGGAGGAAGGTCTCAGGATCCTCAGCGGCAGCCAAGGCCATGTTGGTCAAGGGAGCAACCGCAATGATGGTTACGGTCTCGGGGTCATTCTCACGCAGGACACGGAGAATCTCCTCGTGAGCGGGACGCCGCGAGGGAATAAAGGCCTCGGGGCCATTTTCCTTCGTCACAGGCTTGACCCCCTCGAGGTCGGGCTTTGGCTCAAATAGGTGGTCCCAGGACTCTTTGGGAGAGAGATGGGAATGCTGAAATGATAGTCAGGGCCAGTCGAGATTGGCGATAATTATCTGACTTACCGTGGTATGGATTTCTCCCAAGCCATCCTTTCCGTCTGTGCCGCATTAGCATAGAGCCTCCTGTCTGCCCAGAGAAATGAATACTCACGGAAGTAATCCTGCAAGACTTTTTGCTCCTCTAAAGGCTCCTTGGCACCCACGGCTATGACGGGCTTGCTATTTTTCAAGACACCGAAACCCTCGGGCCGGCCCTGTTCACGACGCCACTGCAGCTCCCGCTCCAGGATATGGAACATGGAGACGACATTGCGCAGGGAGCTGGGATGGATGGTTAGCCTCGACAGATCGACTAGACCGACCAGACCGACCACGGTTAGAGTAGGCGCACCAGTTGACTTCGATGTTGCCTTGGCACAAGGTGATCAATTCGAGCTGAACCTCTTCCGGCTTGGCGGACAGGATCAACAACAGGGTGAGGATGTCATCGATACCCTGGTCTGTTAGGGATGGTGTACAGCGGGATCAGAAGGTAGAGAGCCAGCTTACGGGGTCAGTATCGATGATGATTTTCTGGGCAGGCATTTCGGTAGTTTCGAGGACAGTTCTAAGGTTTCAATATGGGGAGGGGTTGAGAGGAGAGACGGAGGGATGGAGGGGGAAACGATCCTAAAGTACCCAACAGAAGAGGGGCACTGCGTGTAACCTCTTTTTTTTTGTGTGTCCCTTTTCTGCTCGCACTTGACAAGTGTTTCGCAGTTCAGCTCCTGCAGTATTACGAGGTACGTCGAGAATCAACTGAAAGTGGAACCGTGAAAGTGAGTTGGTGATGCGGAGCCTGACTGAGGATTGAGACCAGACACTGAACACTATACTCTATATACTATACTCTATATACTACGCACTATACACTACACACTACACACTACACACTACTTGTATACATGAACAGGTTACAGTCAAATCTTGAGGAACAGAGATATAACGTCATGAAGAATGGATGATCATGTACTCCGTATGAAGCAGCGGGTCTCAGCTGAAATGCAGCTGATCTAGCCTGACTGCCTGAGGGTACTGTACTCTGTACTCCGTCTGTGTGTGCCAGTGGAGCAGCTGTCGGTCTTTGGGATGCAGGAATTGAGCGCGGGAGAGAGAATGTGATCGGTGATCGCTTTGATAAACTTGAGATCTATGGCAGCATGACAGTATGACGTCATTTGTTGACTCCGGCGGAGTCGTGTCACCCAACTAGGCTAGACGGAGATGATACCACGGAGTAGTGCGTTGGAGTCAACGAGCGTAACTAGCAATCTATTTAAGGAAAAATCAGGTTAGTTAAGACGGAGAGGATTCAGGGGCAACGAAGATGACCTTCGGATGACTAAGCAATGACTAAGACAACCCATGTCAGGTGACCATGATCACTACAAATGTCAACGGGACTCGTACAAGTATAACCAGAGTATGCAGTAGATCATAGTCACAGTCCACACTCTAATCGCTTCTCTGACAAGACTAATCTCTACTCCTCCTCAATAGACAGAACGAACGCGGCTGAATAACCCAGCAGAATATAGCGTATTGCTCCAGCCCGGCAGTCAATAGTGTGTCTTCCAGCTGCATTCACTGTGGGTGGAGCATAATTTCGTCTTCAATACTTGTCCTCTTCTCTCTCTCCCCTTCCATCTATTTTCCGTCCCTCCTCCTCTTTTACTTTCATCTTCCATCCTTTCTTCTTTCCCCCCTTATTTTTCCCTCTCTTTCCTCCTTTCTTTCACTCTCTCTGCATACCCAACCATAACTCTCCGGGGATTTTTGATGCGTTGCTGATCAGTTCCCTTCTTAACGCCGCTTCGACTTCCGCCCGCGACGCGACTACCACCGACCCCTTTCACGATCTCTCCATCTAGACCATCTTCATTCCCTGTCAACTCATCTGGCAACCATTTATTCTACACAATCCAATTGACCAGGTGGTGTTGGTCTGCCGGTGCCCCGTTTCCCTTCCCCGGTGTCCGAGGCCCGCAAGGCCAATCTGGCCTTTTGCCATCTCCGACTTTCTGGGTTGCCCCCCTCGGTTCTTTCGCCTCTCCAACAGCATCACAATAATACGCACCTCGCATCCTCAGCCTGATGTTTTGAAGTCTGCTGGGTTTTCATGCGCCTTTCTTTTTGTCCTGCGTGATTTTCTCTTAACAAACGGTACGGTTCGCCTGTCTTCCTCTATTGCCCGACGAGTGTTCCGCGCGCGCGCTTTGTCCCACAATTGCAGACCATCGCAGGCAGTATTGCTTGGAAGGCGGCTGTGGTTGAGCATCATAGTCCTCCTGCCCCCTTCTTCTCTGAATGTTTCACACCCTCAACCTACTGCATCACTCAACGCCAGTCTAAAAAAAAGAAAGAAAGAAAACTGACTAGTCTGTCATTAGAAATTATCTACTATGATGAATCCCTACCTGAGCTGGGCCATCCTGCTCGTGGTCGCAGGTGGTCTGGGCTGGTACTACAATGGTCCCACTCCCAAAGTCAAAAACCCCGTCAGAACGGCCGTCGTCGAAAAGACAGAACCTGCTGTGAGCGCGAAGAAGCCCAAGCGAAAGACCGCCAAGAAGGAAAGATCTCCTGAACCCGCCTCTATCCCGGTCAGCAACAAGGCCGATGAGAAGAAACCAGTTGTCGACTCCAAGCCCCAGGAGGCGGACCAGATCGATGGAGAGATCGACAACAAGGAGATGGCTGAGCGGTTTGCTGCCGTAAAGAGCGGCACTGTTCCCGCATCCTCGGGCGCCAGCAAGTCCCAGAAGAAGAAGAAGAACAAGAAGGCCGCGCCTGCCGGTCAGCTGGAGTCTTCATCGACCACTGGCGCGGAGGCGGATGACGACATGTCTTCCACCGGTTCTCCCGTGGTGAACCCGGTCCCCACTGCCGGTTATGTTTCGGACATGCTGGAGGAGCCCGCCCCTGGCGCGTCGGTTCTCCGTGTAACTGGGTCTGTCGAGTCGCAGCAGCCCAAGAAACAGAAACCTCAGTCCTTCAAGCAGGTCGAAACCAAGAAGCAGCGCCAACAGCGGATGAAGAACGAGGTTCGCAAGGAGCAAGTGCAGGCGGCCGAGCAGGAGCGTCGCAAGTTGCTTGAGAAGCAGCTTCACACTGCCCGCGAGTCTGAGCGCCGCGAGGCTGCTAAGGCCAAGCCAGCGGCCGCCCCGACCAGCAACGCATGGCAGTCCAACCCGAATGGGGCCAATGTCACCAACGGTGCTCCGAAGACCGCCGCCCCGGCCGCGAAGGTGGAGCTGTTGGACACGTTTGACCACGAAGCCTCGTCCGCCAAGTCGAGCGAACCGGCGGTGAACGGGGGTTCGAACAAGTGGTCGCAGGAGCTTCCGTCTGAGGAAGAACAGATGCGTATGCTCAGTGCCTCGAACGGAGCCACCGATGAATGGACGACGGTTTCCACCAAGGCCAAGAAGCCCAAGAAGGGGGGTAAGGCCGACGAGAGCGTCAGTGAGGCCAGCGCATCGGAAAACAACCAGGCTTCCACGACGCCCTCCGCCCCGGCTCCTGTGGAACCCAAGGTCACGGTGACCCCGACCTACATCCCTGATATCCTCCGGTCCAAGCAGAAAGGTCATCCGTTGGACTCGGACTGGGCTGCGTAAGCAGACGACAGTCCAGTGCCTCCAGTCTCCTGCATCTGCAGGAACCCTTCAATTTTCTCAGTCAGATCACCACCAACCGGAGCCGCTTGCCTGTCTGTCTCCTTCTCTCTTCCCTCACCCTCCGTTCCCGTCTTCTCCGGATAATTCGTCTACTTCGATACGTCTGTATTTATTATATTCATGGCTTTGGCGTTTGGGGCTTTCTACTACACATCACATAGGGCCTGGTGAGGTACTTCACTCGGATTCTGTTCGCTTCCTGCTGTGGTCTCAGCGAAAGCAGGAAAGAAGCAAAGTATAGCAAAAAGGGAAAAAAAGAAGAAAAAAAGAAGAAAGACGAAAAAGAGTTGACACATGTTTTCTTTTTGTTAATCGCTTGTATTTCTTTTCTTTGCTTTGCTTTTCTTCTCTTTTTTCTTTTCTAAACGATTTTTGTGTGATCGATAATGGACCAGGCAGAAAATGGATGTGTTTTAATCTTGCATTATACCACTGTCAATGTATTACTTCCTTTCACTGGTCTGCTTTTCGAGTAATCTAGTAACAATCATGGCAACAAACTTGCTACACTTGAACAATGATTAGTATCGCCAAAATGACTAGGCAGAAACTTCATTATAGGTACATAGCACAGCGACAGTATTCAACTTCTCTAGCAATGACATCAGGCATCAGCAGGTCCCGGTCCGCCTTGCCAAAGGTTTGGTTTTAGTAGGATGTCCTTAATGGTATACAGAGTTCTAGCAATATTAACCGCTAGCTGGCCACAGCACTAATACTTAGTTAGGGCTATGGACTGATTCAGGAACTGCGCTATCCCCAATCAAGCCTGCCAAGAGATACAGATTACAACCTTATCTGTACATTCCATCCGACAATCCTCTCTACATCATTCATCTGAGATAGATGACTATCATCATGATGAATGATGCCTATTTCTCGTCACAGCTTTCTCAACCCCTTACAGGATCAAGATTCCCTGCATTTCAATGGTTCAAATTTGCTTTCTGCTTAGTAGAGGTAAACAGCATGTTCCAGCCCTCGTGCGTCATTTGAAAGTATAGGCTGCGAAACAAATAGTACAGCGTTGTAAAATTTGGCGCTATCTTTTATCCCCTCTTTGGACTCGGGGTTTAGTGAGTTTTGATTCCGTTTCCGGGTTAGAGTTCTCGTTTGACTCTGCCTTCCCACTGTTTTCATCATTCAACTTTGCGTCAAGGTCATCTGGCAGCATTTTTCCTCCATCAGCTTTCAAAACCACTAACTTATCATTCCGGTAGTCATATTTGACAACAGCATTTCCACCATTTTCCCTCACCACTTTGATAATTTTCTTGATCAGTGCGGCCAATCTCCTGAGATCTTCTTGATGGTTCTCTTCCCATCGTTTGATTTCAAGCGTCATATCCTCAACCTTTGGTCGTCCAAACCAGCCATTTCTATGATAGGCACGTACGATGTTAGGAGTCTGAGATACCCACAGCTGTGGAAGGATCTCTTGAATGTTGATAGGCTTATGGATGACGCGCGTTTTGATCTCGAGAGTTGATTCGATCGGTACTTGTTTGCCTTCTTCTTTGATCAGCAGCCTGGACTTGGCGGAAGCGGCGCGAGGAAGGCTTTTAGGCGGACTAAGAGACAAAGATCCCATCATTCCGGAAAGGTTGTCGTCACCTTCCGTAGTCGGTGCCTTGGAAAATGTATCAACATATCCGTCCGTTTCATAGCGCACTATGAACTTCAGATCACTGAACAGGTATGAGATGATCCTGTGATGCCCAGTACCGCTACCCACCTGATTAGTGGTATATGCCTTCTCAAATTCATGGCCAAAGCCCACAAATTCATGCGGTCCGATGATCTTAAAAGCATCAGTCTCTGCACGACTGAAAACCGCAGTGTTTTTGGCGACTTCAACGTTGATCGTGAAAGGTTCAAGTCCATTTTTCGTCAAGGTTGGATTGACGAATGACAGAAGTTTGCGAATATTGTTCCGATCAGTCACAAGATCAACCGAATTGATGTCGAATGAAGGATTTGCGATGTACAAGGAGCGGAAAAGGGGCTCAATTGGACTTTCAGGATGGCGGGCTGCATTCTGGGATATGTAAACAATGCCGGAGTCCTTTGCCACTTTTCGGGGAACAACTTGCGGAGGGGACCAAAGGGGGGGACTGCCTGGGACGGCGATAGTGGGTGCGGATGCCTGAATCCAGTTATAAGAGGACAAATGCTTGACATCCGTGATTGATGCTGCAGTATTCTCGAGACTTTTTGGATCTGGGCGCGAGATATCTGCCACTCTGATGGAAACCATTGTAGCACTTATGCGGATGGATAGGGTAGTTTGGTCTATCGTACATGAGAAATATGAAGGATATATGTAGTTGAGTGACAGAAGTAACAGACAAACATGCCAAAAATGCCAACATTGTACATTGCCTGTACAACGCATGCATATAGAAAACACATGGGTTTGATGGACCAGCCAATGAAGGCAGGAGCTGCACGGACAAGGGCATTGCAGTCCAAGTGTCAAGTTGGCACAGGTTACTATCCACTGTTTGCAAGGATTGACCCTGTTTGCCATCCACGGTCCGAACCGAAACCCTCACATTGTCAGTTCCTCTTACATGGTGGAAAACAGGCTTCAGCAAACTCCACGAGGGTGACCAAGGTTACGGTAGAAGATAGTGAAGCTGAAGCTGAAGGTAATTCATCATGCTATCGGGAGCACCTTTCATCTAAGCGCCGCGGGTGAGTATATTGCTAAAGTCCTTGAAGACAGGGGACGGGACCAAGTGAACACCTGCCCATATCGGCGTGTATGTCCATTCCGATTTCGGAGGGCAATTTGAGGAATTGTCTGGATTTTAGGAGACCACAAGTTCTTGTTCATGAGTGTTCTCTTTATGTAGAAATCCACTCCCTTGTTGTTTCGCACTCAAGGTGACGTACTGATCTATCTAGAATGGGAGGAAAGGAAGGGGCAATTGCCGCACTTAAAGCCAGCAGAATATCTCCTTCTAGTCTCCATCTCCATACCCTAATCTTCAGTTCTCCTGAGATGGAAGTGCAATGATCGATCTGATTGGCTGGAGACTGGAACTATAGCAGTGATGTCATAATCATGGTTCAGGTTCAGGACTATACTGTCTTGAGTAGGGTACAAGCGTATTTCCCTTCATTCGTTTCACTCCATTGGCCGATATCCATTCTTAATTCACCTACAAGTGCTCCCCATCGGTTATGGGACTGGGTACGATTACCGCCTATTTCTCAACTCTTCTGCTGTTCTCGCCTCTGCATTATCAAATAAGCGACTCCGGATCTCCTTCCAGGGGAGCGGTGTGTAAACCTGGCTCCAGTTCCTTCTCTTTCTCAAGTCGGGATATTCAATAATCCATTTACGCTGCTTATGGGGAACAAACTCATGTTCAGGATCGCCCTCCCTCGAATCTCCTCGGCTTTGCTGGAAGCGTAGGTTGTCGACAAAAAAGATGGCGTAGAGCGCTACCAGAGCCCCAATAGCACACGCTGAAAATACGGTTATGGGAACGGCGAGGGATAGGAGAGTCCGACTGTCCCTGGGTTTGAATGTCAAGGCGATGAGAAACAGATTCACAACAGTGAAGAAGGTCACTGCGCCGTAGCGAGCCCATGCATTTTTCAAGACTTGGTAGGACCATTTCCCCTCGTATTCAGCATTGTCCCCATCGGCACGGCTGGTTTCATATTGGTCCATTCGCCTCTTGAGGAAAAGGATCCCGATTCCCAAGACAACTTTATGTATACATACGTTAGCGACAAGAATATTGGATACAATTAGCAGCCAGATGGGGGCTCTTACGCCCGACGATCGAATGGCCATATGTATATAGTGTCTGCACTAATTGCTTCGCCTCCATGGATTGAGCAATAGGTGATAGGGGAATAGATGCGATGTAAATGCAAGTGACCGTAGCATGGAGGACGAGACCGCCAGTGGGAGTGCCAATGCCGTCCCATGTATTGATGCCATAGGAGGAGCTCATGCTGAAAAATTCGTAGAATGGGATTAACCGAGCTTTGGCGATGTCTCGGGCCACTTTCAGTTTAGTTTTAGCCAGCTCTTAGGATGTAAATCTTCGACTATAACTCACCTCGAGCGTTCGTGAAGATTACCCCTGTCAGGTTCCCGGCCGCAGAAAGAGCAATGCAGACATAAATGGCGTGCTTTGTCATGGTTTTATTGTCACTTTGGAAGACCTTCGATGGTCAATGAGTACTCGGAAAGCAAACCGGCACAACACTCCAGACATACCTTACGAGCATACAGACCGGGCATGGCCGTGGGATTATGGGTAACTGTGTGGAAATCGAGGATGAAGAACTGGATCGGTTAGCAAATAGCCAGTGACAGAGAATGGCTGACATAACTTTACCACGAATAGATTGAAGAGGATGTACAAACTATTGACCACGCCAATCGCAATCAGGGCGCCCCTTTTCAAAATCTTCTTCTTTTCCTCTGGATTCCCTTCAATCTCGGAGGTAACATAGTCTGTGCAGTCTCTTCAGTCTGGCGAAGCATCGTACATGGGACGAGCGGCTACATACTCGCATTTTCCCATCCGTGATAGCTGTAAAGCACCTGAAGGATGGCCAGAATGTTATCTTCCGGCGTGCTTGATCCTGGTCCACTCTTAACGTAGTCGTTGCGCCCATCTAATCCATTCCGCGCCCCATCTCGGCAGGTCGCGAAGAAGCCTGCGGCAGTCAAGACCCCAAGGAAAGTGACCTTGTATGCAGCCAGCATGTTGTTGGAGAGGATCCCTATATTGACCAATCGGTAGTGTAGCCCCGATACTGCGAGCACGATCACGCAGGCTATGAACTTGGTCTGCCACTCATTCGGATTCTCCGCATGGGCCGGATTGATGAACGTTGCAAAGGTGATGGCGTTGTTGGTGGTCGTGGCGAAAAGAATAAAGAACCATGCGAAGCAGCTTGCGAACAGGAGGGGCGGGACTGGGAAGATCTTTGCCATCTGGCAGAAGGAGTCAGCAGGCAATCGTGCAATTTCAATGGTATCCGGCGAAACTCACATAGATGAATTCTCCGCCATTGTATGGCCAAGCGAGCCCGTACTCCAGATAGATGTATATGCTATAGACATCAGCACCCCAGTCAGACAGTCACGGAATAGGATACGCATGCAGCGCACACATACTCACCTGCAGAACGAATAGACCCCCCCGAAGATCCAGAGCGAAAGCGCTATAATCTTACTCTGAGTCAGAGATGCGACACCACTCGACGTAACAAAGATGCCTCCTCCGATCATCTTATTGATGATTAGGCAGGCCACGTCCAGGGTATCCAAAGGCTTTTGTCTCTTGTAAGTGTACGTGCGTTGGTCATCGTCTTCTGGCGATGCATGATGATTTGGCAATGCACCACCGTCCTGCAAATCGCGGTTCATTCTCTCCACAATTGGACACTCGGAGCAGACAGGGAAGCATTCAAGCAAACACCATTGACGAAGGATGCGTTGGAAGCCACATCGAAGACTGTTGGACCGTAATGTAGGAGGGCCGTATTATAGGGTAAGGGGAGGAGCGCACGTCAGCACGAGGCTGGAAAATCTTCAATGAACAAGGCATCCAGTACATAATGTAGATAAAAACCCCATAGCCGGGCCAATGTACAACGCGAGCATGACGAGATCTCGTATATAATAGAGGACTCCATACATCAGCTCCAGTACTGCCCCATCCCTCTACGCAATCTTCCTTCTCAGCATGATCGTGGAGATAATCCCAAGTCGTTATACCGTCCACGCGACGGTGTTGTATGACTACTTGGAAGCGAAGTTTGGCACAAGCCATTTTCAAGTGATTGTATAGCCTCCTTCGCACTTTTGGCTTTGAGGACAGATCGAATGCTGATCTGCTATACAGGAACCTGAAGATGGAGACCAATGGAAGATCCAGGTGCCGCGTGCATTGACCTATGTTCGTTCTCCCCTCGATCCCTCAACCCTACAAGTGGTCCTCATTGCATCTGATTGTATTATTCTATTTACAGGATGAAAAGCGGGAGATCCAGAGGAGATTCCGGGAGAGGAGCCATTCATGACCATCCCGCTAATGAGCACTTGTTACCTCACTTTTTGCTCAAGGTCTTTCATATGAGGTGAGATTGTATCTGGCATGCATATACGAGGCAGGTGTGGGTGTGTGTGTGTGTGTGTGTGTGTGTGTGTGTGTGTGTGTGTGTGTGGCGGGGAGGATCTGCGTCTGCGCTTTTCAGCTCGGCCTTGGGCGTAACATAGGGCATAAACGAGCACGAATCAATTCACAGTATATCCCGGTAGCAAACAAAGCCTTGCAAGGCGCAATGTCAGACCCGAATGAAGTTATATAGCACTAAGACTATCCTTCCAAAGAAACGCTTCAACATATGGCAATAATGACCATGAATACTCCCCAGAGAGACATATTCGTTGGCTGGGAATCATACCCGCAAAGTCTTCCATTATCGCCAGCTGAAACATGTGCGAAGCGTTATGGTGAGAAGCTTTCATATGCAGGGGGCAGGCTGTTTGTTGAGGACGGCGAAAGCCAAGCAGGGATATTGGACTTTGGTCCTGTATGCCAAGGTTAGTTTGGAAAAAGCAAATCATGGATGGGACTGACGTGGCTTTTCTTTTCCTAGATAATTCAAGGGCCGTCCGATATGGCAGAATTCACTCGATTCCTGAGCTGAGATCCTGGTTCGAAAGGGGGGGATCTTCATCTGTTTTGTACAGTATGCCCTATTCCGGGAATACATAGAGCCCGATCCTAATAGCACCAAAGCTTCCTCAATCAGAGTTATTCCTGGAGTCGCCTACAGGTATCTGAGAAATTCCTGAGAAAGTTATTCACTGGTCTCCAAGTTCATCCGGATTTCTTGGAGATTCTGTTCTTATTTGGCGAAAGAATCGGCCCCGTCGAGGAGTCCTTTAGTTCGTTCTTCTCCCATTGCCGGCCATTGAATTGGAAGGATCCCTTTGTCAGCCCAGCATGTAGTTACGGTAAGCCGTTCTCGTTCTCGGGATAGATATGAACAGGACTAAATAATGAAAGACATTGGCTATAATATCAAATACGTTGCTCCTCATATGAGGGCCTTTCCAAAGGACCCTTTCTCTATCCGGGAAACTGGAGTGTATCACAGTTTCGACGCCGACACGAGACAGTCAAGCTGGGTGTTTATGCAAGCATCGGGCACTCTTAGAGAACGGTTGACTGAATGTTTCGCACACTCGAACGAGACGGAGCCTATGGTGCAATTCAAAATCCATGGTGTGATCCTGCAAACCGCGTCAGATGGATGGCGCGACTATCTCGTGTATCTTGAGGAGACATTCTCGAAACTGGTAAGTTTTCGCTTGTTGTTCAACCCAAAGTGCTTTGATAATAACGAGATCAGGTGGATCGAGGATTCTTCACAAATATCAACTCTCAATTGGAGGGCGACATCGAGGCTGACTTCTTGGACATACGAAAAGTTCAACTCATCACCGATAAAGTCCGGAGGTTACTTCAAATCCTCCATCTGAACGCCACGGTTGTTGAGCAAATGGAACGCTCTATTGGACGGATCAAGAAATATTCTCCGAATCTGAATGCTACTTTTGAAGCACTTGAATCTACCATCGAGATGTTCATTCTCCAGCATCGGACACATAGTAGCCGATTGCAGACTATAGTAGACCGTGCACAAGGAATCAGCGGCTTGGTAAGTGACCCTGCTGCGCGGAAAAGGGAGAGATAGTATTAACACGAAGAACACAGATCCAAAATATACTAGAGATTCGAACCACGGAGAACAGCAAGAAGATAGACAGCCGGATGCAGGAGCTGGCTGAGAAAAGCGTTCAAGAAAATCAGCTCATTAAGAGATTGGCATTGCAGACAACAAAAGACACAAGGTTTATGTCTATTATCAGCTTGATCTCTGCAGTCTTCCTCCCAGCAACTTTCCTGGCTGTAAGCAAGAGTCCTTTCGTCCTCTCCACACAATGCTAACATATCCGCGAAGACAATATTCGGTACGAACTTCTTCGATTTTAAGGGAGATGGCCTCGTAATAGCGACAAACTTCTGGATATACGTCGTAATTGCGGGATCTTTGTCTGGTCTCACGGTGCTTCTTTGGTTTTATTGGCAACGAAGCATCAGAGCTAAATCTGCGTCCGACGTGGAGTCTAACTTTGAGAGGTTATGAGATTTATCAGGCGCCGTTCCTTGCCACAATGGCACGTCTTCTTTGCCATTCGTTTTTCAATTCCTGGAGTTCGTTTTGGAAGCTTTGGGCACCACCGATAGCTGGTTGATTTAGTTCGAGCATACATGCTGGAAAATGGAGTTGAGCTTTCCCAAGTGTTACTTACCATTAGGACCACCAAAGTAGAGGTGCGCTTTCTTATATTTAGTATAGTTATTGACTGACTCTTGGATTTCCATCGGTATGCCCTTCTCCATAGATAACTCGTGGGTCTCGACTTCTTCAAGAATTATGATATGCCGCCCAGAATCATGTTGACGAACCTTTGGCTCAGAGGTAACTAAGCATTAAAAATTAGTTGACAAAAAACTTCAGAAGTGGGAATAGCAATTATAGTCGAGGCAGATCTGAGACTATGCCGAGTTACCTTTTATGAGGACTAGCTTCTCTTTCGGCGTCATCGAGAGAATGGCCACGTGCATCGTGGGTAGGTATGTTCCCTTAGCGTCCTCCCAAAGCATCTGTTCTTCTAGGAAATGACCTTTAGACCACAACTGTGTAACTGCATTGGGAAGCTCTATGACGTGTTCTCGTGCTTTACCCAGCCGTGGACTTCTAGGAATGATAAAACTCTCCAGCTTGTACGATTTGCTATGGATACTCTCAGTACAAACGAATATTCTAAGGAACCGGGTGCACATACAATTTATAGGCGTACCGGTTGGTCATAGCAGCCTGCAAGTTGAGAGTGTCTATGAATACGGTAAGCATCATTGGAACTTACTCAACATCGGCGCACTCACCCTGAAGTCCGTATAATTCATAAGTGAAGCATCGATTATCAGGTTGGTGAAGTGTCACATTGAAGGTGCGCTCTTCGTCAGCATTGGAAACATAATCAGGACTGATGCTTGGACAGTTCGGACCCAGTCGTATGACTTAACCTGAGTTAGAAGCCCTTCCATCATACCTATCCACGAGGTTACTCACATGTTTCTCGAACCTCAAGCGTCTGCCTAGCCAAAGCATCGTACATCACACAACAGACCAGCAGTGACCGATTCGGAAGAAGGCAATGTAAAAACAACCCGCATCGTTTCGGGGGTTTTGGGGGTGAGTCGAACGTATCACTCAGAAGTTTAACGCACCTATATACCGTTAGCCTCCAGTGGCTCGCCCACATGAGCTAGGCAAGGGCTTCACTTGCAGTCGACAGTTGGCTCTTGATACCCTATTTGTCAGCGCTCCGCTTGTTACATCTGCCCAGATGTCCATGAGAGGATCTCCTGGGTGCTGAAGGGCTTGAGAATGGAGCCTCTTCAAGCGATGGGCCACGTCACTGGCCGATGGACATCCTTCATCACCATCCCAGAACATTTCTTTCAGCATCTTAAAGAAGGGTTCTCTGAAGAATTGTTGTTGGAAGAGGTCAATATTCTCGCCAGTCTGGCGCTGCATTCTCGGATTCACTATACTACGTAGCTCTTCGAGCTTGGCCAGTACCGAGGGTTTGACCCGACCATAATTGTGGAATCTGCGAGAGAGCAAGTTTTTCCCTTCCTCCATATCTTTCATACGCTCATCCCGATACCTTCGAACCCCCTCTCGCTTCTGAAGTTCGAATGTTGCTATCTCCGAGATAATGGCACCAAGAGACCATACATCCATTGACCGCGTATACAGGCCATCGCCACTTTCGGGAGCAGCGTATGCTCTAGTGTCAAAGGTGCTGTTCACCCCGGAGGGGCCCGAGTCTGACAACGGTCCAGGGGACCTGAACTCCAGAAGCCCGAAGTCCGCAATCTTCATAACTTTGCGGACTATGAGGATGTTTTCAGGCTTCAGGTCTTTGTGGTAAGCGATAGTGCCGTGGTGCTGTCTCTGTCCATGGAGATGTGCTAGCCCTTCTGCCAGGCCTTGCACTTGTTCCCAGAGCTGCTCAGGTCTGAATAGTGTGCCACCACTCTTGAGATAAGTGCCAAGAGTCTCACTGGCTTCCTCAAAGAGGATAAAAAAGTATAGCCCGTGAGAAAAGGCACCCAGGGCGGGCATTAGGTGGTCATGATGTATTCTATTGACATGCAACAGCCTAAACCATTCCCTAATCCCGGATGTGTCGTTATGCTCTTGGTTAAATATTTTTCGTGCAAATCGGACAATCTAGACGGCAGTAGTCAATGATAATGGTCCCAGATATTGACGTTCTGACGCATAGAGCCAACATACATTCTGATCTTGAAATTCCTGGGCCCGGTACTCGTCGTACTGGAAGCTAAAACCATATACTCGGCCAAAATCGCCTCTGCCTCTCGGTTCTCCGTCTTCGAGAATTGGCAGGATCTCTCTTGAGGGAATTGTAGTCACCTGCGTGCATGGCCTCAAAACCCGGACCCGAAATTTGTACTGGTCTCCGAGGATCTGCCTTATAATGGTTCCGGGGTTTCTCACGCCAGCTTCGCGTAAGAACTCCAGGTTTCCCTCGTTGAAAAAGCCGGTTTCGTCAAGGTAAGCTTCATTTTGTCGGAACAGATGGATTAATCCCGCTCGACCATGCCAAATAAGCAAAGCGTACACAGTTGCATACTTCCCGAAGTCACTTGCATTGAAAAGCGCTTCCCTGTGGTGCAAGTTCTCGTGCAGGACCGACTCGGAGTCTTCTATACAATGTGCACACCCGCAGAGAAACACTTCCCTTAAATGGCCGTTCGTATGGAAGATGGACTTAATCTTACTGAGGGGGAGATAATCAACCGTAGCCTCGTGTGACCCAGAACGTGCCCAGGCATTATCCAGCTCGTCTCTTGCCGTGGAACAAGCAGACAGCGCCATAGTATCTGAAATCGGACAGGGGTTCTCATAGACCTGGGGGCTGGAGGAGGGTGAAGGTGATTGGTGGTTAGTGGGTGATATTGAGAGTTCTGGAGAGGACGGCCTCGTCCGCTGCGATCAAAGCGGTTGGGTTGTAAGCTGAAATATCAGGCGCCAACTGGTGGATGGTTTGAAATGTCAACATTTTCCGGTCCGTAATTTTGAATATCTCCTATAACAAGATAACGGGCGAAAAAATTGGGGGGAAAATTCAGCAAGTTCTAATAGGGCAGATTGCTTGTTATTTGTATGGGTGTACTTTTGCAAACCACGGGTATTACGGATCCTAAAAACAAGCAGGATCTCTCGCAGTATCGGCGCTCACAACAGCCTCGGGAGATAATCCAGAAAGAGGAGGCCAACCACTGGCTTTTCCTGGAGATCCTGCAATTGGTCCAAGACCAGCCTAGCCATTTCCAAAGGCCCCATGGCGTCGGGAAACGAGCATGTCAATTCAATTCCTTACGTTAGTACCGGTATTACTCAACTCATACTCATTCTGAATGAGTCCAAAAGCTGGACTCTTACTCGGCACTATGACACGGCACACGCTAACTGAGAGAGATGAGAAGAATACAGATGTATGAGCTCAACACTTGCCCAATGACCTAATTCATGGGAAAAGACAACTACCCTAGACAACATGACTTACTGTATGGTGAATCCCCCTATCTTAAGACTCCCACACCAGCCACACGACCCTTGATCATCGGTGGTTCCATCTTCATCCACCTGTTTGGCTTTTGCTTTAGCAGCTCATTGGGCAATGGACTCTTTATCTTCCTATTTGGAGATAAAAGATGCCAGCAACACAAAGTTCTTGTAGGGCGCTCGCGGGCGCCAAGAAAGGGCTGCTTTATAGCTCCGTATTCCTCGTGCTTCTTTCTCATGGACGTCATTGGTGGTCCCGCAGACGTTGAGCCCACCTCCAACGTCTCCCAAGCTCTTCGGGACCGAGTGAATGACGGCTTGCGCCACCAAAATGGACCCTCTTCCCGATGCCACTCCAGAACCTAACCTGGGTGACCGACAATTTTCTCCTCTAGATCGCCGCCCGGCCACTGCTGCTCCTGAGCTTCATCATCGTCACATTTCCCCGTCCCCGGGCAACCAATTCCTGTTACGGCACAACGCCGCATATTGGCATATTATGTACATAAAAACCTTATGACTGCATCGAGAGACTCTAGGTAGATAATGCTGAACAAAGAGGAACCAAAGGTCCATTTGAAACGAGCGTCAACCCATGGCCTGCCATGGAAGGAAAGCCCGTGGCCGTGGGAATATGTTCACCTGATGCCAAGACGGGAGTTAGTTAGCAGGACTCCTAAAACGGCCACCGAAGTAGCCCTTTTCGGTCGCCTGCTAACCGTCACATCGTTAAAAGGTGTTTCAGTTGATTTAGCTAGTTGGCAGTGGCTCTGCATGAAGCCTGCAATCGTATCGAAGACGTCTCTGGTCAGCCTTGTGTAGATCTGCCGGAATGTATGTACATAACTTTAACGTCTGAGAGTTGCAGGGTATCATTCATTGATCTAATCCAATATGAAATAAAGATTTAAGGTCTTAACATACATAAACCTAATATTGCCATCGTGCCTCGGCTCTATATAACAGATTATAGCGAAGTGTCAGCTATGCCATTTTTTTTATCAGAACGCAGTCCTTTTCTCAGACATTTGGCTGATTGCCATTAAGTATCCAGAATATTGCAAAATGTTAGAATGGCCCTACTTCATTAAAGACGGAGGGTTTGTTCCACTTTGCGTTAGCAGAGTCCATATCTCTCAGCATACATCCATGCCACATGCACCAAGGCCACTTCACGGTCATTGCAAGCGAGTATAACTAATACCTCAGCCAACTCGGACAAACAACAACTATAATACTCCATGTCGATATCTGACCTCATTGGTTCTCCAGAGTTCGCTTCGTGCGTCGTGTTTTCCGATATACGAGGCACTGCGGTAAGCTGGGGTTGAGGGCTGCAGGGGCCGCACTGCCGGGGGATGAATATAGAGTGGACACTGTAGTATCTCCATTGTATCCACTGGGAATGATTCTCACTTTTGGTAATTGGATTGTTGTCTTGAAATGGGTTCTGAAATGTGCACGACCCTCAGGACGCAGAATGTCGGCAGGAGGCAGACAACAGATGGACAACACACAACCACAGACAAGGGCAGACAAAGGCAGACAACTGCAAACTATCAGAGACAAGGCAGAGAGCTATTCTCCCAGACAGATAGGGCTCCAAGCCGATATAAATAGACAAGGCGTCCTATTGTGGCTATTGATGGCAAAGGCGCAGGCTTGGTGGGCTAGTCCCGATCGGGCCTAGCGTGCAGTTCCGGTCATCGTGGCCTGAACTGGAAGGACGACAGCTTCATAAATAATACTCGCCGCCGATTGCTGAGACGCCCTCCGTCATTCCTCGCCAGCACTGTCTTATTTCTTCTTGTTTTTCTTCCCATTCTTGGGATTTGGACTCTATCTTACCTCTTCTATCTCTTCGTCTCTCCCATCCTTCCACCTCTATTGTTATCCAACTGCCCGCCATGGCGCAAATCCGCGGCACCGCGGGCTATAATCTCGGACACCAGAACCCCTTCGGGGGGGGTCCTGCGAGGGCAGACGCGACCAGTGATCCTAGTCCTCTGGACGCCATTCGGGAGCAGACCAGCAAGATTGAGGACTGGCTGGACACATTGGCTGACCCGATTAAGCCGTACGTTTGTTTGTTTGTTGCAAAGGCCTCGAGTCCTGTCCAGTGCCCTGACACCGTGTCTCTTCCTCTGATTCTAGTTATTTGCCTGCCATTGGCCGTTTCTTGATCGTTGTCACTTTTATTGAGGATAGTCTGCGGATTCTTACGCAATGGAGCGATCAACTGTTGTACCTGCGTGATTTCCGGCACGGTAAGCTTGTTCTCCTTCTTCATCCCCCTTTCAGGCCAACCGTCGCTAACATGCGAGTTTGTCTCCAGTCCCATGGGGCCTCACGCATGCCTTCCTTATTTTCAACGTTATCGCCATGTCGATATGCTCCTTCCTGGTCGTCGCCCGCAAACACACGGAATATGCCGTCTTCGGCTTGCTCGGCGTGGTCATCACCCAGGGCCTCGGTTACGGTCTCATCTTCGATCTTAACTTTTTCCTCCGCAACCTGAGTGTCGTCGGAGGCTTGCTCATGGTGCTGTCTGACTCGTGGGTGCGCAAGAAGTTCGTGCCCGCCGGCTTGCCCCAGCTTGATGAGAAAGACCGCAAGATGTACGTCCAGTTTGCCGGTCGGGTGCTCTTGATCTTCCTTTTCGTCGGCTTTGTGTTCTCCGGCCAGTGGAGCTTGTGGCGCGTGATTGTTAGCTTGTTCGGGTTTGTGGCGTGTGTCATGGTCATTGTGGGATTCAAGGCCAAGTGGAGCGCTATTCTGTTGGTGGTGTTGCTGAGTATATTCAACATTTTGGTTAACAACTTCTGGACGGTATGTCACCTGGTCTTGTTTGCTCTGTGTATGGTTGTTGACTCGTCTCTTAGCTCCACCCTCACCACCCTCACAAGGACTTTGCCAAGTACGACTTCTTCCAGGTTCTGTCCATTGTGTAAGTTCACCACGCATGTTCTTTCTACCGGGATACAGCTAACAGTGAGTCTAGTGGAGGACTGGTCCTCTTGGTCAATATGGGCCCCGGTCAATTGAGTATGGATGAGAAGAAGAAGGTCTACTAGGTTTAGCATTTGGGAGAAGAGGGATAGGGGGAATTCTATGCCGAAGCATAGTCTGCGTTTTCAATACGCTACGCTTCTGATGATCTATTGATACTGGTTTATACTGTTTTATTTTGAAACGCTGGTTTATCGGCAACAGGACTGTCCCGTTGGGCCCGGGGCCTTTTGGTGAATGAAGGAATTTTTTTTCGAACTTGCTGTTGTCTGTTTTGTTGTTCCTGCAGTCCGATGCAGAAAACAAATGTACCGAATATGTACCCCTTGCATACCAACTTTAATCCATAACAACCCTACATACACAAGACAAAGCAGATTTCCACAAAAGAACACACCCCTCCAAGACCGTCCGTGTTCCTTGAAAACCGACCAACCTCAATCGAAGAAGAAGAAGAAGACGATGGACGTGGAGGTCGTCCGTAAACCTGAACGATACATCATCCTTCCCTCGTCCCCGTACTCCGAACCTCGAGCGTGATAGTCCTTCCCCAACTGTGGGGAGAGGATGTACGATACATAGATTACCTTGCCTTGCCAAAAGCAAACTCCTATACGACAACCCCAAACCCCAACTTCCCCAACTGTCTCTGCTCAAACCACTCCTCGTAGTTGATCTGCGTCGTCGCATCCTCGTTGAAAACACGGCAGGCAGGTGGCTCTCGTGTTCTGGCATGCTGCACCGTCGTTGGGAAAGTCCACGGAAGTTAGGCACCTTGCTGCTTTGTTATTCTGGTATTGGTTTAGTCGAGTTAGGCCTGATTGTGCTGCCTGAGGGCTTTCTTATATGCTGTGGTTAATTCTCGGTTGAACTTCGGTTGATGTACAACCATTCCCGCTGATCTGCCGCAGATATCGTCACTCTACACGTGGTATATGGGGTAATAGAGGGTGGCTAGAGAAAGGCTGTAGAAAGTACAGAACATCGTTCGGGCTGAGGGGCAGAGTAGAAAAAAAAAAAAAAAAAAAAGAAAAGGTAAAGTATG
>PQMF01000240.1:0-26709 GCA_003004485.1 Aspergillaceae sp. MA 6039
ATTAAAAAAAAAAAAAAAAAAAAAAAAAAAATACAATACCAAAAATCCACCAGATCTGAACCCCCAATTATTTCGGCGGTTGTCCCCTGCCTTGCATAATATAATAACCTTGGTTCAGCTGTCTCCAAATGTCATGATAGTCGGTTTCGGCTCGGCCTGAGTGAGTATTTTATATCTATCCTCTCGTCCTCTTTTCTTCTTATTGTTCGATATTCATTCTGTATATCTTCACCGTTGTCTTCATTCCATTCCGGTCTCACCTGTTCTTCCTCTCTACCCGACTACTCCACTATACATACTACATACCTCTCGTCCAGCCGCAGGCCGGCTCCGATCGACCTTGCATTCTGACCTTTACTTCAGTCTTATTATTATTATTATTATTATCATTCGTCTCCTTGGGATCTACCTCATCTCTCGTGCCCCTATAACCCATCCTTGTCTATGTCACAGTCCCGTGTGTCGGACGACGATTCTGGAAAGATGGCGATCTCCTACGCGAAGAGTCTTCCTACCGAACATGCTCCCACCCTGCCTTCTTTTAGAGAGGTAAGAAAGAAAGACCCTCAATTGTATTGCCTGTTGAGGTGATGAACTGACACCTTGATAGCTCTTGCCTCCTCACCTGCACGATGAAATCGAGTCCACCTCCTACTTCACCTCTCCCCGTCAGCGATCCAGCCATGAGTTCTCCGCTCCTCAGCCTCATTCCTCACCCAAGCCTTTGGGCGACGGTCCTCGAGATTATGCTGTGACCCCAGTGCGAGCTTCAGAGCCTGGTGACCATTACTTTCCTCCCCGGTATCCTGGGAATGGGTCCCCCGGGGCAGCCGGTGCAACCCCTAGGTACGCTGCGCCGTCATCACGTGGCCCAAGTCCTATCCTTCCTCCTATTCGGGACCTACAATCGCTTCCGGAACGTGGGTTACACCCTGCAACGGGGTCTCTCTTTGACTCCAGACCCGGCTCTCGACCAGACCCATTCACGCTGTCTGAGTATCGCTCTGCTCCGGTAGATGCCGCGCATGGGGGACCGTGGGATCGACGAGGCGTGGATTCCTACCTGGGAAGCAGTGGAGCTCAGCATATGATGCACAACCATCCGCCACCATATGGCTACCCGATGGCCTACGCTAGTGACTCGGAACAACACTCGCCGCAGCTGATGTCCCACGCGCACCAGTCTAACTTTGGCATCATGGGTGACCCTATCGATCCCAAGAACAAGCGCAGGCGGGGGAACCTGCCCAAGCCGGTGACCGATATTCTTAGGGCGTGGTTCCATGAGCATTTGGACCATCCGTATCCCAGTGAAGAAGATAAGCAGATGTTCATGACTCGCACTGGGTTATCAATTAGCCAGGTAGCTTTTATGCCTTTGCCTTTCAAGTCAAGTAAGATCATTGAAGCTGATAATCCACTAGATTAGCAACTGGTTTATCAACGCCAGAAGACGGCAATTGCCAGCACTACGGAATCAGATGCGAAATGGTGTCAGCGATATGGACTCGCAGCGACAGTCTCCTTTTAGCGACATCGAGCAGACATCCCCGGAACCGATGCCCTCTCCTCACCGGTGATTTCTCTTTTCTCACCATCTATACGAATAATTACAACATTATGCGATTTAATAAATAACCCGATAACAAGCAAGGTACTTGTTCAGATTGCATTCTGCAATGGGGTTTTGCTGAGTATACGAAACGGCTGGAACAACCTCGTCTACGAATTTCTTTTTCCTTTTTCAATATATAGCCGATAGCCTGACAAAATCACTGATACCCTTTCCCTTTCCCTTTTTATTTGGTTACCGGTTCTATTACGCGGGGATCTCTTGCTGGGTACGAGTGCGAAGAAACCATGCACAAGTTCGCCACTATGCAGGGAAACACATTTCTTCACTTGCCCTTGCTTGATCCCCTTCTAACCAATATGCATCTGCGGTGTTCTGGTTCTTGATCGATTATTATTATTATTTATTCTCACACTTGTCAACCTGTCCACAAATGCGTGTATCGTTTGGAATGTGTTTCCTGTGGGGTTTCTCATTTGTGATGGTTTCCTTTTTCATTTTTTTTGGATAGGATTCAGAATGCATCGAGGGGCGGGCAACTGCCAGTACGGAGTATATATGGATGATGCGGCCATGCTCGGAGCATCTTGACAATCCAATTGCATACTATAGACTATAATAGAAGAGAGAAGTATTTTACATTCAAAGTTCGATACATGCCTTCCTAGTTCGGTAATGCTACGACGATGACGATGACGGTGCCCACGCGCCAGAACCAGACTTTGAACAACCTCATGTCATTGACAATTCCAGAAACTGCCCCGAGACTAGAGTACCACGATTTGGGTCAGGGATAGCATAACCGTACGGAAGGCAATACCGTCATTCATCATATGGAGCGTTTCCAGAAACAATGATTGGACGAGGAAAGCCAGAAAGGGGGAAGGGAACCAAAGTTCGCTCGACCCTGGAAACAGACGGAATTCAGCTTGACATAGCTGTACTATATGCTCGAGACGAGCACGTCGCATTTTCCACCTAGGTTGGGGTTTCTCTACCACGAACGGCCTTGACTGGATCAACCAGAACCACGGGCTGGCAGGTGAAACTCACTAGGACCGGTTCGTGTCATTTACTTTTTTTTTTAATATAGTTTGACTTGTTTGACGGTTGGGATTGGAGATCACGTCAACTAGTAATAGTCAATAATAAGTATGGAGTACGGCGTACGTACTCTACGTGAGAATTGGTCATCGGTTCTAATCGGGCGTAATTACTCGGTGCAACCTCTTCCGAAGGCAAAGACAAGTTGGTAGCTGAAGAGTTCAAAGCTGACATAGTTCCAAGTTCCAAGTTCCAAGTTCCAACCAGCAGGGTTCGTCAGAGCCAGCTCCATTGAACCGTACATACCGTTAGCTCTTTTTATTCTACTTTATATTTTTAATTTTTTTAAGTGGTCGGTGGCCAGTCGGTTCGGAAGGATTCTCCGTGACTTTTTCTGCCGATGAGTTTTCGGCATTGCGGGTAGCCCGTCATAACCGACGGATATACTGCGGATAGATGTACTACATAAGAGTGCTTATATATACTCCCTCACTGACTGCTACTTTACCAACCAACACATTGACCACTCCATATTCATATATATTGTTGTTCAGGATTTTTTATTTCCCCATTCCAGTCGACTCGCAATCCTTGGTCTTCGAACCTTTGCTTACAGAACCGCAGGGAACACTGATCGGGATCCGTTAGCTAACCTAATGTCCAGGACTGCTGCATCCTAACAAGGGAGTCAGTCGGTCAGCCGGTCAGCCAGCCAGTCAGCAACACTGTACTTCTTCCTACAGAATCATTTGCTTTTTGCAATAAGAAAGGGAGATACATGGTTGCCAGAGAAATCGAATAGTTCCAGTGCGTATGGCTCTCACTATGCTCTCCTGCCATGAGCTCCTTTAAACTATCACAAACTATCATACACCAGCCTCATTACCACAGGGGGAGGGAGTGGCTGTTGCATGTGCCAAACCAGTCCTGACCTGCCTTGTGTCGTCTGCAAATGCCTACGTCGACCGGGAAAGCAACAGAAGTACCGTCGGATGTGGTACAACACGGCCATGCAATGTAATACCATGCCATGCTGCCTGCAGTAATAGCAGCATCATCCCAACATTTGTCTTCATCTTCGCACTTCCCCTATCCATCGGGGGGATTACCTGACAAAACAGAGATTGGTGGGTGGGTGGATGGATAGGAAGCCACTCATTCCTAACAGAGAAAATACGTGAACGTATACCTGCACGTATGCACGCAGCCTGTACATACATCGCATCAATCGTATGTAGTCTTCACATCCGACGGACTCCCCAAACCGGGAAATGAGTCAAATGATACCCTGCAAGAAGCACGGGGTTCTGTGTGAGGATTCTGTCGAAAAAGTTGCATTTATCTTGCAAAACAGGATCTCCTATCCGACTGATCACAATGCGGTGTAATATTTGAAGAATGTTTCTGTTTGTATGGACGGGGTCAAGGGAGGTAGGTAGTTAGGCATTAAGTGTGAAGAGAGCATCGGGATTTTGTGCTTTGCTGGCATATGACTCTCTTCCTCAATGAACGCGGGCTACACAGAGTATATGGGGCCATGGCAATCTCCATATCCATACGTGCCCTCACACTATACTTTGTCTATCTTGTCATTAAACCCCATCCATATGCAAATATGCCATGGTAGGTGAGCATTATTCAGTCATACTCTGAGCCAAATTCGCAGTTCTGCCAAGGATATATAGGAGTACGGGAGTACAAATAACGTAAAATACTCAATATCCAAGTACGGTAAATGCAATGTAATTTCCACACTGGCCTCAATCTCTACCTCAGCCCCAAGCCGAACTAAACCAAACCAACCAGCCCCCGCCCCGAAACAGGTCAAGTTAGTCAGATCGACAGGATGCCTGGTAAGCCCCATACCACTGAATTATAGTATACGAGATTGTACGCCGTATTCTAGCAGGTGGAGTGGAGTTGCATGCGTGCGTGCGTATGTGCAGATGCGATCAGTTGATCCAAGGTGCCAGTCGAAGTCTAAGTTACCGCGGAATAAGCCCTCCGCATGTTTAGTTGCCTACGGTGTAGTATTACGGTAGGTGTAAGGTCATGGATGATGGTTAATTGATCATGGGCTTAGAGGGGGAGTACGGAGTGAAGGCTGACTGTATGGAGTAATGGCGCAGACCTCAGCAGTCATATATTCATTCCTCATATCCTTCCGTCACTAAGTATACGGAGATCTCCGGCAGTACATGCCAGAATTCAGTAATTAGTGCTGGAATGCAGAAGGCATGACACGATGCCATTGCCGTAGTCATATTCACTTACCTGCCTCTATTGCTGCTGGCTGATGTGTCTGTCCCAAGAACCGGGATACGAAAATGAGACGGATATGCTCGTGGACAGGGATAAAAACAGGGCTTTGCATGTACTCCGTAGATGTATGTATACAGTCTACAGCACAGCGTGCATGTGGCTGTTCAAGACTGTCTAACTCCCTTGATTCTTAGTGGCCTATCCTAGGAGGTCGCCACATGGTCATGTTGAATCACCGTACCTCTTATAGATTATAGACAACAAGCAATCAGCAATACAGGAGCAAGTTCAGGCCTGGGATCAAGGTGTTTTACTTTGTAGCTCTGTAAATATACATGCCTGAACCTTTCCGTACATGGGCCAAGTCATATCTCTACTGCTCATTGCTTTGGATGGCACGACCATAAGATGAAACGGGAGCTGGAAAATAAAGGAGCTTACTACTCTGTAGTTTTGAAAAAAAAAAAAAAAAAAAAAAGTCTAGAGTATCGACAATATCTGAAGATACCGTATAAGAATGTAGTGGTCGTTGACTGATCTCTTATTCGGGTTAAGACTTAGGGTAATACCCCTACATGAAAATTTTCAAGGATATTGCACCACTATTACTACCCGTTCTGTTTCATACAAATATCGAAGACGGAAGATTAATAACCATGGCATTGCTAGCCTAATAATCTGGTCATATGCAGACTAGTGCAGAAGGCATCAAGTTCAGTTCCAGTTCAGGACAACTGCTAAACACAAAGAAAAACAAGAAGACAAAACAAGAAAATACGCGCTAATAGACCAAGCAACGAACCAATATACCGGATTGTAAATATCCCAGGCAGGGTACAGAGTACAGAGAAAGAAAACGCGTTATTTTACTTCCCACGATAAACCGACCCATGCAAATGACAATCCTACAAATGGAACCGGAATCTCGCACTGCGAGATGGGGAAAGATCCAAAACAGATGCAGTATCAGACACAGATGAGATAACAGCCATATTACCATGTTTCCTGGAACATACTTGTTAGAAAGGAGTCAAACTGAAAAGCAAATTTTGGTTTTGGACGACTTACGGCAATATACTGTCCAGCTTCCATCTTATTATCCCAGAACAGTTTCGCTTCCTCAGCGTTCAAATTGCCCTTGGCCATGGCTACATCGATCAACGCAGCCTCCACACCTTCTCCCATTCCCTTCCCGCTACCGCAGACGAAGACCCGTCCGTCCAAGGCATTAATCACGAACCACACCAGATCCGCCTGGTGACGCACCTCTTCCTGGACGTACTTGCTCTCGCCGCGACGGCTCTGCACTACGGTGCGCACCTTGTCCTCGTGCACGCCCCACTCGCCGCTGTACAGCTCGTCGAGGAGCGAATCGCGCACACCCTGCAGCACCCAGACCTTGTTGGCGCAGTTGGCGGATTGCAGACGACGCTGGACGAAGCCCCGGAATGGAGCAATCCCCACGCCTGCGCCAACGAGGAGCATGGGCCCGTCGGACGCGAAACGCGTGGCGAGCGGGTTGGCCATTAGACCGCGGAACATGGGGATGTGGATGTCGAGGGTTTGCGGATCGATGCCTTGCTTTTCAGCGTCGAGGAGCTTGCGCGCGACGTCTTCCAGGTAGCCCGAGCCAACTCCTGTGCGCGTGCCATGCTTGTAGTCGTTCGTTTCGGCGACTGAAACGGCCACTTCGATCAGACGACGGCTCTGGCCGCCTTTCATGCTGCACGAGACCAGTGGGTCTTGCGAGAGGGAGTAGAAGCGTGGCATCAGGGCATTCAAAGAGGAGAGCAGGTGGTCCAGAGGGGGGTGAGACGACGGGAACGCGTGCAGCAGCTGGGACACTGTGATGTGCGAGGACGTACGGAGGTCGCAGAAAGCACCCTGACCTTGGGAAGAGGCAAGGAACAGGAGGATCTGCTTCTCGTGCTTGTCGGTAGCGTACTCACCCAACAGCCGGAAGAGGCTCTTGGTGGGCGGGTAACTCTGAATGTCAGAGCACCAGTTAAGCAATTCCTTCCGGGTCGTGATCAACTCGCGCGGCTGGTCGTCTCCCCAGATCGTGGGCCAGCGACCTTTGTTCGTTTTCAAGGTAACCTTCTTATCTCGGATGGACTTGGGAACGCCCAGACAGTTGAAGATATCGTCTACTTCTTCATCCTTGTTCTTTGGGCATACGCCAATTGCACCACCCACCACGAAATCGACAGTTCCGCTCTCTGATGGGTAATCTGTCACGTCGATATCGAAGTGATACGTCCGCTTCTCCGCACCGGCCTTGGTCAACTCCCGAGCATGGTGCAAAGGTGCACGGAACACATTATAAGGCGGGTGTGGTTGCACAAACGGCGGCGGGTGATCAGCCGGGCCCAGCTTCATATCCACGGCCGACGGGGGTACATTTGAGAAAGACACCGTCTTCTCTGGAAGCTCTGCGACGTCAGAGAGCACGCTGTCCAACGTCAGGTAGTCAATGTTCAGCTGAAGACTCCGGAAGGCATCGTTGTCGGGAGGGACGACACTGTTCGAGCCGGAAACAGGGCTAGACAGTCTTTGCAAGGGCTGGCTACGACAGCAACCTCCTCCACAGCAGAGGGGTTGTAGCTTCTGTGTACCCGATTGGCCAACATTCTCCAATATCCGCCTCATGTCGTCCGAGTTCTGCGAGATTAGGACGGTTGAAGCTCGTCGACCACTGTCAGCTTTGGGCTCTGTGTCATTGTCATCCTGGATATCGTCTTGGGGTTCCGACGGAGGCGTCAATGGTGCTGATGGCACAGTAGCGTCTGCTGTAGTTGATTCTTCCTGTGTGGACAAGGCACTGAAACGAGCACTGGTGACGGAGAGTGATCGATCACGGGGTTCTTCTGGGATAGGGTTGTCGGGATGAGAGGTGGAAGACACGGGAATGTTGCGGCGATGGTCTCCATTAGAGTTGGCAAAGGACGGAGTGGTGGACATTGTCCTCGCTGAAGGAGGCGATGGAGGAAGAACAGCGTGGACTATAAAGTATTCCATTAGCTATATCCCACCCCTTCGGTTCGTAAATGCAACATACCCATTGTGGCTGGCGAGGATAACCTGGGATACGAAAAGAATGACAAGACCCTGAACGGTCGTAGAGTTGAAAAAGAGAAAAGAGACGTAATGATTGACCGCAAAAGAGAGCACGGGCAAAAGGAATGGGAAAGAAGCAGGACACGACCAAGCGAGAAGTCGTGATTTGTTCTTTATTTTTCGTTTTTTAAAAGAAACGGATTCAGGAGGTTCCAAGTATTGTGGGATGAGGAGGGAAGGAAGACACCCGAGGAGGACAGACCAAGAACGAGCACCGGCACAGTGGTTCCGTCGGCGCTATATGGAGCAATGTGCACTATGTGTACCCCGGAATAGTAGTTGTAGTTGCAGAATTGCAATTAAAGAAGAGAACACAATTATCTGATTGAGATGTTGTTTGAATCGAGAATCAGATAAGACTCTCAGGCAAGAAAAAGCAAAAAATGAGGTCAAAAAAAATCAAATCAGATCCGATATCGCCACTTGTATCGTACCGTACAGTACCAACCACCTTGCAGTATGTCACTTCCTACTTGCTATTAAAAACTACTGGGAGAAACAACATAAGTCGTAACATATTAGCATATTATTATTCCATTCTGTGTAACTACGTTTGTGTAGTTGTCCCGCTAAGAATTAGGATCTCAACCTGAGATCTGCAATGCAGGCTCTAGTCCGGAAGGGTCAATTCAGCGTTCACACCCCGCGGGGGCCGGATAAGAATACGACACCCTGGAGGAAAGGGTTTGATAATAGCGATGGGGTGAATGGACAACTGGCATAGAAGTGGAATTGAGCTGAAAAATGGTTCTCTGACTGCTTTTATTCGCCTGGGGCAGGATGAGGAGTTGGATATGTGGAGGACTCTAGAGTATGTAACATACGCCGTACGCATGAATACGCACTAGGATCTAATCTGATCCGGATGTTTGGCCCTCGGCTACTCGCTGCGTTCACCATGGCATCATCAACTCTGGCCATCTGACGTCGTGGCAAGGGCCTTGTCCTTGAGTAATAACGAAATACGACATTTACTCCGTACACTATATTGATTCTTTCAGTGCTCCGGAGTACTCCGTATCATTTTCACAATCAAGAGGGTGCCCATTGCTGAATGCAGGGGTGCCACGTGACGCTCGGGCGTATTCGTAGCCGGATCAGATAACTCGGTCTGGCAAACGATGACAGCATGCCCAATTCAGGAAACGCAGTCCTTGCATGCAGCAACCAAACAAGTATATTCACACATCCACAGAGAATAATATTGTTTTTATAGAGTAATAATTGATGCCCTTTCCCTGGTCTAATTGATATCCTGCGTGCGTTTTCCCAACAAATATGTCCTCCGTACGGAATATGAAGTGTGCCTCATTTCCCGTTGTCCGTTCCGGGTGGGTCCGCCGATGTCGGAGCCCAGATCATATCAATCAATCAGATAAACCAGAGGTGCCTCGTCGGTACTGACGGGAGTCGCTACAGGGTATTATATTTACTTCTCGAATGTCAATGAATATGGCGAGATGACCTTGGCCAGGTGTCAGTAGACCAGCTGTCATCAGATAACGTCTATGCAGTATGGCTTAGTGGATGGGTCTGGTGGCGAGGGACAACCTGGGATATCTTTTCCGGGCTATTCCGCACAACTACTCTGGAGTACTCTGTACTCAAGAGTATACACCATGCCCTCGTGCGAGTGATGTCAAGAGAGTAAGGGGGAGACCGACCATCTTCCATGTTTGAAGATGACTTGAGCTCCCTCCTTTCAGACTAGAAATGTGCGAAGTAGATTCGTGTCACCGTAGTAAAGGCTCGACACGGGGTACCACCGTCGTCAATCAGAGTACCAATAACCCCCGGCCAAAACATATCGGTCGCTTTGAGAAGCTAGTCTCTCGTTATCAGGAAAATTAGCCCTAAGTCGCGCCGGCCCGCCTCAGGACAACAGCAAAAATACGGAGTACAAGATGTTTCGCATCCAGTCTACTACCCCATTCTTTTGATAGTATGGAATACAGAGTGCACTAAGAAAAGAAATATGCTTGGCGACGCGAATACTGCTACTGCTTGAGTTCGTTCAAAACACCCCACGCTTTCGCTCCAACAATTATTGCAACTATCTTAGCGGCCGTCGTCGCAGGATGTGACATCTGTACCCCGTTGCGCATATACTTCTCAACTGAAGGCTCCGTGGGATCATTGCAGATTTGCCTGCGTTTTCAGAAGGCATTGGAGGCTGTGTATAGACAGGTCAGAGGGCGGGTGTACACTTCATGTTGCATGTCGCTCTACTAGAGCATAAGTGGATATACTCTGGCATATATGTACGCTGCTTGAGGTGACCGATGATCCCCAGGGCCATGCCGCAGCTAAAAATATATTTCACAAGTTCATGACAATTCACTGCATGGGGAATGGGGTAACCAGGTATCTTGCTGCTTGGGGCCTCAGACAGTAGTGCCTGGCGCTATGTGGAGAAGCACAGAAAAGTAAGACAAGTTCCCCAGAGATGTGCAGTGAATGCTCTGCCAGGCTGGGTATCTGTCAACAGATTGACACTGCGTTCGTGCCTGACCGGATTCCTAATCCTGTAATCCCTGTGGGTCGCATAGATTAATTTATAACTTTGAAGAATACTACTATATACGGAGAATATAACATCAAGCCATGTGGGTGCGACGATAATATCTGACAGCAGGTAGTTTAGCTCCTTGCTTGGCTGAAGCCCTGCACAGATGGCGGAGATACGATGAATTGCTGCATTCTGAATCCTCATTATCTGAATCAGCCGGCATCCTCAAAGGCTATAAACCTCCGGTAAACGGTGGTGTATACACGCCTATCATAATTATTGTCCTGTTTTAATGTATGCACCAACCGTCGTCGAGATGTACCCCGTATAGCATGGCACTGCATTGCGTAGGAGCAGCGATCAACCGGTGGATCATTCTCGACCGAGTGTACCCACAAAGCCAAATAAAATCATCTCCTAGCAGTCCGGATTCAGATTAGCATACAGGATGCGACTCTGCCTTGCGAGGCTGGCCTAGCGGGCCGAATCCGGCGTGTTCGTCTTATTTCTTTTTTCGGGCACGAGTGAGAAGAAACGAGAGGCTATCGCGGCTTGGAAGGGATATTCTGGCGATAATGTTAAGTCCCGGTAATCAGATTTATGGTATTGGCGATTCGTATTTGGGGATAGGTTCCAAGTCCATCAGGAGTCAAGGACCCCAATCCCGGACATGGACATGGTGTACCCGGGGCCCCATGTAACGCTTCCCCCGCAGTAGTATGGTGTTATCAGACTCCTGGACAAAAGTTCCTTGGTAATATTTTGCAAGGTAGTCATCGTACCAAGGGCCTTACGCCAGCCAACTTCGAACGCGTCAGATTACCAGTCTGGCCAAAGCAGTATGATTGCATTGCCAAGTACCCTTCTGTGTCAAAAAACTAAGCCACGATGGCTTGCCTGGCCCTGGCTCCCAAACCATGGTTGAGACCCGAGCCAGCCGTGGGAATGGCCTGGGTCGCTTTCTAGAAGCATGAAAGAGAGATGGCATTCCCGGGATCGTCAGAGAATGGAGTGGCAGATCAGCTTATTGAAGGTCACCTGACCCTTATTGCGATATGCATGAGGGCATTCCCTGTTGTTGTTCATCCTCCATCGTTCTACACTTCATACCATCCATGCTATTGATATTATCATTCTTTTATCCAGCCTTCCGCCATGTCAAGAATATCATACTATCCATCTCTGTCACAGTGGCAAGACAACAAGGCGCTGCGCTGCACCCGTGGTTCCAGCGCAGTACGTACCAGAGTACGTACCTCTCTGAGCACGACGCTTTGTCAACTGTACCTTAATTCTGAGTCTTCCTATTCTTCGAATTTTCTTCGACTATTATCATCACTATTCGCGACTATCGAAATGCTAAGTCTTTTAGCCTGCTGTCGCCGCATCCGTATGTCCGCCAATCAGAGTCCGCCTTAATCTACTAGACGCACCGCCGCCTGCGGAAGGTCGTTGCAGCGCCATCATCCAAGAGCTTTTTGCGCTTCATTTTCCCACGTGTGCTCTTTTTTGGTGTCTGTTTTTGATTCTGCTTTTTGCCCCTCATCTTGCGCTGGTTGCAAGGGTTTTTGGGCGTGTTGTGTGTGTGTTTCTAGTCTGTCTCTGCTCTTTCCCTCTCTTACCTCGAACACTTCCAAAATACTGTGGCCTAGTCAGTTCACGTTTCACTCGTGACGGCTGTTTCGCAATTACATTGCACTACAAGTCACTCGTGCTTCCTCGCGGCTTGTTTGGGTTTAAATAGGTGTGGATTGCCATCTATTCTGGCCGGTTGCGAGACAGCAAATACTCCTGAAGGTGCTGTGTTGCTTCGACCGTGAATGATGCCTTCTCGGTCCTAGCATCCCCGCCAACTCGACCCTGCGAATTCTGTTGCTATTGTGATAAAAACGAAGAAAGGTCTGAATTTGGCGGTGGAAAGGCCATAATCAGCTACGACGGGACATTTATCCCGAAGTAACCGCTGTTACGTCGTCTATAGGGAAAGAATTGCCCTTGTCGCAATGTCTCAAGATGACGGTTCCTCTGAAAATGATCCCTCACGGAGACCGCATTTGCCCGCAGAAGGGAATAGAGTGTCATCTGGGTCGCGTTCTCTGGAGGCGCCTCCGTCACCGATACTAAGAAGCCCGTCATTGAATTCGGTGCCGTCGCAAGATAGTCTGAGTTCGCAGAGACGGCCCTCACTCGCTCCTTCACGAGCCCTGTCCGACTCCGGCCGGAGAACTTCACAACATCATGTGCGCTTTTCGACCGATCTTGAACGGCATTCTGGTGACGAACCGCGAGATACAAGTTGGGAGGGACGACGATCGGCTGTCAGAGGACTCACGCTCAATACCAGCAACCTGGCACCTCCTCGAACACATTCGTCGAGTCGATCTCCTGAACGGACACCCTCACCCCTCTCACCAAATACCGCGCTGCCTTTGTCGCCTACTGGCCCAGAACCGGGTCGTTCCCGATCTCGCAATCGGGGCTATTCGCTGCGCCGCACATTGTTCGCCAAAAATATAGAATCCCAAGCAGATGAGACGTCTCCAAACGTGATTGAGCTGGGCGAAGCCCCGGTCCCACAAGAGGCAAGTCAACAGGTAGGCGGACCAGTGGAGCAAAAGCGCGCTTCAGAAGAGGAGAAGCAGGAAATAACCGTGGCCGAAACGGCGGCAGGAACTACGACTTCGAGAGATGATCTATCAACCTACTTTTCGGAGCGGTTTGAAGGGTCCAAGAAAGGAAGGCTGTCCGTTCCGATTGCGCACGAGAGGTGGCTCAAGAGGAAAGCAGTTACCTTCTTGATGATCAAGCGCTTTCACAACGCATTGGATACCGTGCGTAAAGCCATCCTGCGTATTAAAGAGATCCCCCCAAGTAAAGATGGTCGTCATATTGATCTCAATCCGAATTGCACTGAGGCGCTCATTGATGAGCGCACAGGAAAAGCATATGTTGAGAATTGGATTCGGTCTAGCCGCTACAGTCTCTGGAATTTTTTCCCGCGTCAGCTGTGGGCGCAATTCACCAAAATTGCCAACTTTTACTTCCTGGTTGTGGCTATTCTGCAGATGGTCCCGGGCCTGAGTACCACGGGCACGTATACTACACTAGTTCCGCTGCTGATCTTTGTCGGTATCTCAATGGCCAAAGAAGGTCTTGATGATTGGCGCCGCTATCGCTTGGACAGGGAGGAGAACAACCGTTTCGTAAGCGTTCTGCGTCCAGGCCAGGGTCTCATTGACCTCACGGAAGCTTCCACTAGTGACCTTTCCGCGTTAAGTGACTCGCAAGATTGGGTTTCAATCAAGTGGAAGGAGATCCGGGTGGGCGATGTTATTAAGCTCGAACGGGATCAGCCGGTGCCCGCGGACATCGTCTTGCTCCACGCTCAAGGACCTAATGGAGTTGCGTACATTGAAACGATGGCCTTGGATGGCGAAACCAATCTCAAGAATAGACAGCCTTGCCAATCAGTGTCCAAGGTTTGTGCCACCGTCGAGGACATGTGCACCAATTCCATCCATTTCGCTGTGGAAGATCCCAACCTTGACCTTTACAAGTTCGACGGCAATGCGGTTGTCAATGGCCAGGAAAAGCTGCCTCTGACCAATAACGAAATTGTCTACCGTGGGAGCATTCTACGTAATACCGAGCGAGTCTTTGGCATGGCCATCTACACTGGCGAAGAGTGCAAGATTCGAATGAACGCCAACAAAAATCCCCGTATCAAATCTCCTTCCCTGCAGGCCAAGGTCAACCGGGTCGTCATGCTCATTGTGGTGCTTGTCGTGGTTTTGGCAATTGCTTGCACCATCGCTTACAAGTACTGGTCACAGGATGTGGAGAGCTCTGCGTGGTACCTCTCGCAGGCAGACGTCGAGTACGGGCCCATCTTCACCTCATTTTTGATTATGTTCAACACCATGATTCCCATCTCCCTTTATGTGAGCATGGAAATCGTCAAGGTTGCCCAGATGTTCCTTTTGAATGATATCGACATGTACGACGAGGAGACGGATACTCCCATCGAAGCGCGAACATCGACCATCAATGAGGAGCTCGGGCAGGTGAGCTATATATTTTCCGACAAAACCGGCACTCTGACCAATAACACAATGCGCTTCCGGAAGATGAGTGTGGCGGGTACAGCGTGGTTCCATGACTTTGATCTCCGCGAAGAGGCAGCCAAAGAGGGTGGGCGGAGCAGGTTGATTCACAAGAAGCGAAGTGTGAAAGGAAAGAAGGCAATGAACCGCAAGTCCAACGTATCCGAAGCCCGACAGAGTGCCATCAGGCACTCCAACATCTCTGCACCCATGGATGTCGCAGGTTCTGCGTCCATGACGGGTCGATCACGAAGGGATGGCAAGTTAGCTTCCAGCTGCCGGACGACGGATATGATTGAATACATCCAACGCAAGCCATATACAGTTTTCGCGCGCAAGGCTAGGATGTTTCTTATCTCGATTGCCGTCTGTCATACGTGTATCCCAGAGGACGACGAGGATGGGAATATCTCATACCAAGCTGCGTCGCCGGATGAACTGGCACTTGTTACGGCTGCACAGGAACTTGGATATCTTGTTCTTGACCGCCAGCCGAACAACTTGACCATTCGATGCTTCCCTAATGGCCCACATGAGCCCGCTGTGGAGGAGGTATATGAGATCCTAGACGTGATTGAATTCTCAAGTGCTCGGAAGCGGATGTCCGTGGTGGTGCGGACGCCTAACCAGCGCATCTGCGTGTTCTGCAAGGGTGCAGATAGCATCCTGATGAACCTGCTGAAGCGGTCGAGTCTGGCGCAGGAGAAAGCCATCGAGATTGAGAGACGCGCGAGCAAGCGCAAAGCCGTTGAAGCCAGCCAGGTGATCCGGCGCAACAGCGAATATCATAGCGGACGAGAAAGCGGCTTCAGTCGCCCTAGCATGACGCACAGGCGCTCGAGCGTTTCGGGCCAACATACGTCCACATTGCGGAACAGTATTGATGCGTGGTTGCGCGACCGGGAAACTGACGGCGGTATCTTGACGCAGGACAATGACGGCGCGTATTACAGCCCACGACCGTCGACGCAGCTGGGTCGCGCGTCTATGGCTATTTCTGACACGAGCAGTTCCGTGCATGGAGAAGAGTACGAGGAACTCGTGGAGGAGGCGTTGGTCGTCAACGAAACAGCGGTGTTCGAGCGGTGCTTCCAGCATCTGAATGACTTTGCTACAGAGGGTTTGCGAACACTTCTGTATGGGCATCGCTATCTGGACGAAGAGGCGTATGGACGTTGGAAGCAATTGTATCACGAGGCGTGCACCAGCCTGGTAGACCGACAGGAAAAGATTGAGCAAGTGGGTGAACAGATCGAGCAGCAGCTGGAGCTGACCGGTGCGACGGCGATTGAGGATAAACTGCAGAAGGGAGTGCCGGAGGCAATTGATAAGTTGCGACGGGCAAATATCAAGCTTTGGATGTTGACTGGTGATAAGCGGGAGACAGCTGTTAACGTCGGCTATTCCTGCCGTCTTGTCAAGGACTACTCGACGCTTGTGATCTTGGACCAGGAGAATGGCGAGGTGGAAGAGTCGATTGTGAAGTTGACGGCGGATATCATGGAAGGCACAGTGGCGCATTCGGTCGTGGTGGTGGATGGACAGACGTTGTCGATAATTGAGTCGGACGGAACTCTGAGGGTCCGATTCTTGAACCTTGCCATTCGCGTGGACTCTGTGATCTGCTGCCGTGCCAGCCCCAAGCAGAAAGCGTTCCTGGTGCGGTCGATCCGCCGGCAGGTCAAGGATTCGGTGACGTTGGCGATCGGAGATGGGGCGAACGACATTGCGATGATCCAGGAGGCACATGTGGGCATTGGAATCACCGGGAAAGAGGGGCTCCAGGCGGCTCGAATTTCGGACTACTCGATTGCCCAGTTCCGATTCCTGCTGAAGCTACTGCTTTGCCACGGACGGTGGAACTACATGCGGGCGTGCAAGTATACGCTGGGCACATTTTGGAAGGAGATGCTGTTCTATCTGACACAGGCGCTCTACCAGCGGTGGAACGGGTACACGGGCACCAGTTTGTACGAATCGTGGAGTCTGAGTATGTTCAATACGCTGTTCACATCGCTGGCAGTGATATTCCTGGGGATCTTCACCAAGGATCTTGCGGCGCCGACGCTTCTGGCGGTACCGGAACTGTACACCAAGGGACAACGCCATGCGGGGTTCAACATGTGGTTGTATCTGGGCTGGACGTTTATGGCAACGTGCGAAGCGATGATCATCTACTTTATGATGTACGGACTGTTTGGCGACGTGCTGCTCAACGGGACAGGCAATGATATCTACACACTGGGACTGGTCACGTACTCGGCGTGCGTGGTGGTGATCAACACGAAACTGCAAGCGCTAGAGGTGCACAACAAGACGTACCTGTCAGTGATTGTGATGGTGATCTCGATCGGCGGCTGGTTCTGCTGGAACCTGATCCTGGCGAAGCAGTACACGATGAGCGCGGGCAAAGGCGTGTACCACGTGCTCGGCAACTTCCTGGAACAAACGGGCCACAGCCTCTCGTTCTGGACGGTGCTGCTGGTGACGGTGATGGCGGTGGTGGTCTTCGAGGTGGCCGTCAGTGCGACGCGGGCGAACCTGTTCCCGACGGACGTCGACGTCTTCCAGGAATACGAGCAGGACCTGGAGATTCGGAAGCGGTTTGAGGAAGCAGCGGCGATGGAACTACAGCAGGGGTGGGATCGCGGGTCGAAGAAGGCCAGCTTCGAAGTGGCGCGAGCGGCAGAGGAAGAGGAGCGGCGCGAGCAACAGGTGCAGGAACTCCTGGCGCGGCCGCGGGAGATGCCTCAGATGCATCAGATACAGCATCGTGTCGGTGCCGATGAGGGAACGAGAACTACGGAGATCCACGAGTTATTCAGCAAGGGGTTTGGAACGATCCGGAAGGGGCATTTGCGGTGATGTTGGTTTCTTTTCGTTTCTTTCTCTTCTTCTGTCATTGTCATTGTCTGCAGTGTTGTTATGTTCAATACCCCATAGTGTACAGTCGCTGTTAATATTTCTAGAGTACTGAAGTTAGAGTCTGTACAGAGTATAATGAGTCAGCAGCTATGCTATCAATAGAACACCATCTCCCTCCGTCCTCTCCGTACTCTCCCGGTGAAGCCCGCGTTCAAAATCCAGTTTTTGCGCCCTCGTTCGTCGCAGCGGACCGACCGACCGCCCCCAACTTTTGCCGAATCAGGAATAGTCATGGCATATCCTTGCGATCCGCCGGTGCCACTAGCCCCTGCAGCTAGTGGGCTAGTGCCATCTTGGCAGGTACCCGAGGAGTGATTGGTTGCGGGATTCCGTTGGGCACGGAGTATTACTCTGCGCTTCGGAGGAGTAGAGGAACTACGGAGTACGGAGTATTAGTAACTAGGGACTATGGATGTTTTCTGTATTTGTCAGTTAGGGTTATCTCTACACCATACGAGTCATACTGTACACTGTAGAAGTACACTGTAGAAGTACACTGCCAGGAGTCTGCATATCAGACTAATACTACGTCGTACGTTACAACTCCTGCGCCGCAGCCTTTCTATATTTATTTGTCCTTCCCCACGAAAACAAGAATCAACACCAAAAAGGGGACACTGTCACGTAAAGTTGCGCCAATCAGCACCTGGCAGTGGAGTCCGCCTGGACTGGACTAGCCAACTATCTTGACCTGTACCTGGGATCGGACCGTGACCATCCATGGATGAGTAAGGGATGGGTCAGGAACAGGCCAGAACAGGCTAGTTCTAGTCAGCGGAATAGGTAGATGCATGGATGCATACAGAGAGGGGTCTGTACGGAATACAGAGTCTGGTCTGTACTGGCTTTGAAGAGTCAGAGTCACCACCAGTGAATGTGCTTATGGTTATGGATTCTCCATCTGTGCTGTACTTGTATAGGGGATCGACTGTCACGAGGGGGCAACGGGATCGTGCGGGTTTGGATGTATCACCTGTCTTCGGCCTGATGATACTCTTATCTGCAGACACTATTCAGGATTCAGTAGTGTTGTCCTGGTTCTCTGTAAGTTGTTCTCTCTACTCTTCCTTTACGGGTATGCAGCATGCAGGGGGCAACCTGGAACAAACACCCGCAGCACTTCACTCCATAGAACCAACCTGCCACACTGCAGCCCAGCCAAACCACCAGCACCGCCAGCCTAGAACTCCAGTTTCTACCGTATTACTACTCTTCTGCTTGTAACAAAGTCCAACCTGCATAAATAGTCTTACTACTACTGCTCTACGGCGTCCTATGTACTGATACTTAACACTACTCTGCTAGTTATGTACCTATGCACTGGTATATTACTACGGAATACTGTATGCAGCCCCACCACAGCCAATCACAACGCCCAGTCCCCTGACTTACTCCCCACTCTTTCGCTGGCTTTTCGTCCTCTTCTTCTCTTTTCCTCTCTCTCTTCCTCTTCCTCTCCTCTCTCTCTTCCTCTCTCTCTCTCTCCTCTTCTTTCATTCATTCTTTTCTCTCCATCTCCATCTTTTTTCTATCATTGACTGACCATCCATTCGTTTCATTCATTCTCTTTTTTCCTTTTTTTCTTCTTCTTCCTTTCTTTTATTTTTCAGGTCGCTCTCGTTTCACTCTTTCAACGGACGACCGTACCGCTCGCTACTACTACTGCTACTACTACCTATTGCTACTACCAACAAAACCTCCCCCTCCCTCATATCCCGCTAACTGACCTAAGTACCATCGTTCATTTACCAATTCGAATCCCATTTGGGTCAGATCTTACGAAAAGCTGGCTGGATACTTTTTTTACATTTTCTTTATTATACATATTCAGCTGCATAGGTCAGCTGGCTTTTTTACATTTACTTTTGATTGATTGACGCCGCTGCGACGCGCTCACCTTTTCTCGGATCTTCTATCGCGAAAAACCCATCTTGTCCTCTGTGAAGAGTCTTTGGCCTGGTCAGAGAACTCGCTGCCATTCGTTATTATCATTTCATTTCTCGCGCTTGAGGCTGCTTCGAGAGACTTTCCCTCACACCCATTGTCGGCCGGATCGTCACTTCAACAACAACAACAACAACAACAACAAAACTCGTCTACCAATATCTTTCCTTTATAGCAAACACAATGTCTTCGATAGACACCCACGACCCGTCGATCGCTGCGACAGCGCCTACGGCCACCTCTTCTTCCTCTGTCGCCTCGACGCCATCTCCGTCGACCTCCAGCGTCACCACCGCTCCCTCCGCCTCCGCCGCCAACTCGGCCTCCCGACGCCCTCATCGCAAGAGTACCTTGACCCAGCAGCAGAAGAACAACAAGCGCCAACGGGCTACCCAGGATCAATTGTCCACCCTCGAAGTGGAATTTAACAAGAACCCCACTCCGACCGCTGCCACCCGCGAACGAATTGCCTCGGATATCAATATGACCGAGCGTTCTGTGCAGATTTGGTTCCAGAACAGGTATGCGCAAGTATCTTGCTTGCAGGTATCAATGGCTTACTAAACCTTCACAGACGTGCCAAGATAAAGATGTTAGCCAAGAAGAGCATTGAAACAGGTGAGGGCTGTGATTCCATTCCCGAATCCATGCGTCAGTATTTGGCCATGCAGTTCGACCCAAACAAGCCTGGCGCAAGGGATCCGTTTGGTCGCACAGGGGGTTATGGAACCAATGGGGCTTACCCCAGTGAAGCCACCCCCTCGGGTAAAGTTGGTAAGTTCTAGTGTTTGAGGTTGACTCCTGCTCCTGCATGTCTCTGATCGGAAACCCCAGTGATCCACCACTTCACTTGCCGCTCCTTGACCGTCGGCAGTTGGCGCCGCATTGGGCAGAATGCCATGGATCTGGTTGTTTTCTACTCGCCCGAAAAGGCCTGCATGACCTACTACATCAACAACGACTCCGCCGGCTACAAGATCGAATATCCCTTTTCCCACATCAAGAACATCACTTTGGAATCGGGTGACCAGGCCCCTCAGCCTAACGGGGCTCCCCCGAGACCCAGTGGTCTCGTCGTGGAATTGAACCGCCCTCCGCTCTTCTACATGGACTCCTCCAACTCCGGGGGTTTTTACCAATGTGGTGATTTCACCGAGGAGCAGCAGGCCACGCAGATCTTGGTCCACCATCTGGGTGGTCATCCCAAGGTGCTCAGCGTCCAACTCGCCAAATTGGTCTCCTTGGAATCCTTCCAGAACCGCATGGCTTACAATAACTTTGCCATGCCCGCTCCGCCCATGTCGCCGCCCTTCATCCAACGTCCGGCATCGCAACCCAATCATTTCGCTGCAGCCGCTCCGTTCATGGGATTGTACCAGGATCCTCACAACAATCACCACCACCTCCCCCACCCGCATCATGCCCCGAATATGAGTGCCCACCCGGCGCGCGGACACAAGCGTCAACGGAGTCGTTCCGTTCCGGTTGCCGTGGATTTCTCGGCCTTGCAGACACCCATGTCCTCGTATACCATGCCGCAGACCCAGCACTACAGCCATTCAGCGGACTCAGGTATCTACGCTCCGATCCCCCAGTCTGCTCACTCGTTGGCTATGAACCTGCGGGTTGACACCTCGTCTTCTCCCTACGGGATGGATCCTCGAGGGCCCCCGATGTCTGCCGCCACGACGGCTTCGCCGCCTGAATTTGCCAGCCCGTCTTATTTGACGTCTGCGGCGGGAGAGTCTACCCCGGTTGCATCCAATATGGGGCCACCATTCCACATGCCGTTTGTTTCTCCAGTGGTGGAATCTTCCCAGATCACTTCCCAATCTACTTCGCCATATTCCAGCGTCGGTGCTGCTGATCCAATGATTGCCAACCACTCTCCTCCGCTGTCGAACATGCCTCACACTTCGACGGAGATGTACGGCTTCGGGCACGACAATCAATCCAACCTTGCGGATGAGGGGATGGCGTTTGGTGAAATGTACTCTAAGCAAAATATGAACTACAGCGTACCGACGACCGTGCCACTCGAGGGCGGCAACTTCGAAATGCCAATCCACAGTCTGTCAAGCCATAACTCGCCGGGCGTTCATGGCGACTACAAGAACATGGGCTCGTTGGACAACGTGCAGTCCTAACACCTTGGCACCCGGGTCTTGAGAAAATGTCCTGGTTTTTTTTTTCTTTTTTTCTTTTTTTATTTGGGTGTTTGTTGTTGCCTTGATTTCGCGCTCGATTTTCGAGCCGGTTAGGGTTGTCTTCCGCACCTTGCAGGGTTCAGGCGTTTTTCTCCATTTGATCTGGTCCTCTCTCCCCTTGCGCCTTGAAATGAGAATTCCTACATGATTTCTTAACGATACCCCAATCCCACTAGTATTGAGGGCTCTTGGCCAGGCGGATGCTTTTTTCTTTCGGATGTTGTTTTATTTGTATTAATACCCTTCGTCTTCTGGCTGGCCCTGACACGCTTTTTTTAGCGCTTTTTTTCTTTTTTTTCTTTTCCCGACTTAACTGTTGGGTTTTCTTTTTGATCTTTCTTGTTTCTTCTTCGGCCCTTTTCTTATGGCCAAGATCCTTTTTGCCTCTTACATTTTTAACGTGGTTATGCCAGAAAGTCTTGGTTGAGATGGCGATTTCCCTTCGGATTCCCCCTTTTCTGTTGCTGCTTTTTCTTTTCCAAATGGGTCGGCAGGTTGGGTAACTGTTTGCATATCATTTACTTGTCGTGATGGTCATATCTTGTCTATTTTCTTTGAGATTTTCCTGATTCCTCGGGGTTCATGATTTGGTTGGGGCCGAGTCCAGCTGCTTGAGTCGCGGGCAGGGTTGTGACATGCTCTGTCTGGTGACGGGCTGGCGAACAGGTCTGAGACTGATAGGTAGTTCCCGAATCAATCCCTTGCTAGAAACGTCTGCATATCTACAGTGCGCAGACGTAGTATATATATACAACTAGTTATGACCCTGGAACCGGCGCCCTCAACCCCCTAGACTCCCTCAAATACCTCTCCATCCACCTCTCCATCCCTTCCAACACACCACCCCCAGGCCTTCCCTCAACAACCCCATCCCGACACCAGACACTCCAAGCCCCCATCCTCCTCGCCATAACCCCATCCGTCCCCAATCGATCCCCAACAACCGCAATCTCCCCGGCATCCCTCACAACGCCCCTCTCCCGGAACCACTCCACCACCCCCTCACCACAAAACGGCTTCTTACGCTGGCCCGCAGGCAAACGGTACACGGGAATCCGCAGATCCGCATCCCGCAGTGCGCGCTCGAGCGCATACACCTCGTGCCCGAAGCGCGGGTGGCTGCCGGCGCGGTTGGACACGATGAGGATCGAGGAGGGGGATGTAGTTTGGTTGAAGGGGGAGGTGGGCGAGGTGCGCAGAGCGTGGAGTTTGGTGAGGATTGGTCCGGGGATAATTGTAGTTTTAGAGGGGCACAACGTGTTGTCTTTGTCGAGGACTAGGGCGCGTATCGTTGGCCTCTGTCCTTGTCCTTGTCCTTGTCCTTGTCCTTGTCCTTGTCCTTTTTCGTTTCTGGCATCGTCAGGGCTTGTGGGTGGTGGTAGGTGTTGGCCAAGTTGCTCTGGTAATTGCGCAAAGGTCGGGATGGTTAGGTGCGGCAGGAACTGGGCGGGTTGTTTGAGGAGGGTTTGTACGGTGTAGATGAACGCATAGATATTTGTGTTGGCCATTTTCAATTGATCATTGGTTGTGTTAGTACTACAAGTGAAGTTGTTTTTTTTTCTGCAAGTTCCGCCTGGTTGCCCGATACGGGAGTAGATAGAGAGAATGCCAAGACGCAGAGCCGCAAAATCTCTCCGCCTCCACTGCACACCGGCTACGCACTTTAACACAGTCGCTGATCTAGACACGCGAACGCGCGTGTTGCTCTGTTTATATTCTCTGTTTCTTTGCTGGTTTCTTTTTGCTGGTTATTTGGGCTTGAGCTTGAGCTTGAGCTAGAGGTGTCTGTCTCTCGCAATGGGAAAGTCTACGAGTACGATCGGGATTCCGATCAAGCTTCTGAATGAAGCGCAGGTACTTCATCCATTCATTGTCTATTATCTGCTTGTCAGAGGTGACTGGAGGCTAATGTGCTTGCGGTCGTGACTGATAGGGACATGTCGTTACGCTTGAAATTACCTCCGGTGTCGTCTATCGAGGAAAGCTTTTGGAGGGTGCGTACCTACCTACCCTCAACCCAACGTCCCGTCACCCTACACAACCCAAGTCCGACCACGAAGCAAAGCACGAAGCAAATCAAACTAACAATCCTACAGCCGAAGATAACATGAACGTCCAACTAAAAGACATCACCGTCACCGCCCGCGACGGCCGCGTCTCGCATCTTGATCAGGTGTATATCCGCGGAAGTCATGTGCGGTTCTTTATTGTCCCGGATATGTTGAGGTACCGCCCTTCTTCTTTCTGTTCCATCCTTGGATTTATATCGTCTATATTGGGGTCAATTGCTAATGCAACGCAGAAACGCCCCGATGTTCCGTTCGCGAGGCCAGCGAGGACGAGGTGTCGGTCTTGCGCGTGGTAAGGCCACGGTGCAGAGGGCTCGGGGGCAGAGGAGGGGATGATCCAGAGCGTTTATCTCCTTTCCATTCGCGGCTTTTTTTTTGTTTAATTTCAACATCTGTTGAGTCTTATCATATCGTGTCATATCCATATGATGGTCGGCGTTTTTCTTTCTCGCTGCTTGCTGCTGGCGACGGTATTGTATTGTGGTTCTCGAGCTTGACCCGATTATTACTATTAAAAATGAGCAAGAGCAGTGCCTGAAGTATAGTCTCTGGCCAGTGTTAACCATCTAACTCTTGCTACGTACTCCGGAGTGTACCTGTACTCTGCTCTAGGCCGGACATATGCAATGTTTGCATTGTTTGTCAGCATAGCCCCTATGACGTAGGTCAACTCAGACAACGCAGCAGCAAAAACCAGAGTGGACAAGCAAACCAGATGAGACGAAATGGAGACCCTCGCCTTTTTAAGGTGTTTTAGTACTTGTACATAGCCGTTGTTGCGTGCAATCTGATTTTTGTGTCATGACTTAAAAGACGACGCTCGTTGACACTCTGCACTCATTTTTACTGGATGGATAGAGCTATAATATCCTTGTTACACGTTCATTCTTATTTACCACCCTGATACACCATCTCAATTGAATTGCCAAAGTCACAGTCACTTCAGAATGCAGTCCCTCCGCGCATCACTCTCCTCTCGAATCCGCCTCGGCATGGGCACCAACGCCCTCCCGCCAATTCAGCGGATGTACATAAAGCCTCTGGCCCTGGCCACGACAAGAACGGCCAGGGCAACCGGGTTACGAAATTTCAGTCTCTCCAGGCTGCGGTGGAAAGAGGCGGAGCCGTTGGAGAGGTTGGAGATTCGGGAAGGAGAGCAATTGCAAGGCGGGAAGTCGGATAAGGAGACGAAATTGGAGGATTTTAATAAAGGTATGTTATCTTGAGTCCAGCTGGATTGGATTGGTGTTGACTGGTTAGGAAAATTATTGACGACACCGTCGAGGCTCTTCAAGCTTTTGATGCCGTTGACTACGATTGAACATAACTCTGAACATCGAGGTTAGTACCTGCACCTGGCGCCTGCACGCACCTGCACCTAGATGGGAAATGTTAAGGAGTAGATATCGAACCCATTGCCGTCCTCGTCCACCCCCACCAACCCCTCTCATACCTCGAACGACTCATCCAATCCGAAGTCCCGCGGATCAGGGGCGAAGATGGTCAACTCCGCCCTCCGTCGGTTTCCTTCATCGCGCTGCAACTCGAGGAAGACGCAATTAGACTGCGAAAGACCATGTACGACAACACAGACACCGAAGCGCGGAAGCTTGGCGGCGACGAGGCACAGGCGATGGTCGAACGACGCCGCCGTGGGAGCAACGCCGACGGCACGTACGGCTACTTACGAGGCACAACAGCGCAGTCAGAGGAATCTCAGCGCTTCGTGCGGTGGTCGCAGTCAACTGAAATCGGCGATTTCATCCGCGACGCTGCGCGCGCACAGGAATTCGTCGTGAGCATCGAGGGCGCACCGGCGGGCCAGGGCCATATCCGCGTGACGGTGCCGTCGTTCAACGAGCGCACGTATTTCCTGCGCATGCGGCTGCGCAAGATCTCGCAGCGCATCCAGAGCATCGCGGAGATCAAGCACGACTGCGATGTGGTGGCCCACCGCGGCGCGCAGCGCGTGGCCATCGGCGGCTTCGGCGTGCTCTCGTTCTGGTGGTGTCTCGTGTACAAGCTCACGTTCGGGACGGAACTGGGCTGGGATACCATGGAGCCCGTGACGTATCTAGCTAGTTTGTCGACGCTGATGGGTGGCTATCTCTGGTTTCTGTACCACAACCGTGAGATCTCGTACCGGTCCGCGCTGGACTTCACCATCAGCGCGCGCCAGAAGAAGCTGTATCAGGCGCGCGGGGTGGACCTACGGGTGTGGGAGTCGCTGATTGATGAGGGAAATACGATACGCAAGGAGATCAAGAATATCGCGGCCGAGTATGATGTGGAGTGGGATGAGATTCAGGACGAGCAGGATGAGCGGGTGACGAACGCGTTGAGGAAGGAACGACATCATAAGAATGGGAATAAGGAGCAGAGAACCAACGATGACGACGACGATGATGGGGAAAGGGGATGATTAGCATTATCGATTGTTACATATTGCAATCCAGCTATGTATTATATCGTTCCATTCCGCACCGGGTCATAGTATCCTTTCTTCTGCGGTTCCTCCTTCCGTCTCTCTGCACCACCCATTAGCCCTAATCCCTACAATCTAATGCAACAAACATACCAAAATCCCCCCTCCTCCGATTCCGATTATTCCTCACGTCCCTCGACCGAAACACACTATACAACAACCACCCCGCGACCCAGTTCGGCCCATACTCGCCATTCGTCTCGCCGAGATTGAAGAACGGGCGCGTGGCCGGCGAGCTGGTGCGCCAGATCTCGAGGATGCCCCATCGTTGGCGCTCGGGGCGTATGTGGTGCCAGTAGAAGGGCGGGTTGGTGGAGGGGTCGGTGCGCACGCTGTCTAAGAGGTTGCTGCGGTCTTGGTTCATGAGGTTGTAGATGTGGATTGCTTCGTCCTGTTTTTTTTTTTTTTCATTATTATTTTATTTCTTCCAGTATCAGTATTCAGTATGTATGGACTTTTGGTATGTGTTTA
>PQMF01000241.1:0-26499 GCA_003004485.1 Aspergillaceae sp. MA 6039
TCTGCCAGCCGAAGAACCTGCTGCTGAAGAGCCAGATCCAGAAGATCCACCTGAGGAAGCGCCTACACCCGAAGAGGCTCCTGCTGAGGAAGCTGCCCCTGAAGAACCTTCCGCTGAGGATCCGCCAGCCGAAGAACCTGCTGCTGAAGAACCTGCTGCTGAAGAACCTGCTGCTGAAGAGCCAGCTCCAGATGATTCACCCGAGGAAGCCCCTGCACCCGAAGGGACCCCTGCTGAGGAGCCTCCCGCTGATGACCCACCTGCTGAAGAGCTACCAACTGACGCCCCACGAGGCGATGATTCGTCAACTAAAAATGAGCATTTAATGGAAGGTGTAGCAGTCCTTGGAAGCGCAGCTGCTCTTGTAGCTGCACACGGTTCGCGCAGGAAGAAGCGACAGTCTCACGATCATGAACACGAACGACGTAACTCTAGGGCTTCATCTGAAGGATATCGACATCAGCTCATCGAACGTCCCAAAGGTGACCATAACAATATTATCACATACCGATGGGTAAAGTCATTGGACGAAGCCAAGAAACAGCGTGAAGACAAAGTCAAGCAAGAAGAGAAACGACTGCGGGAAAGAATTGCCGCCGTGGAGGAGAAGCGGCGTTCCTTGGAAAGGGAGCGAGAGCTGGAGGAAGAACAAGAACAGGAACGAAGACGGATAAGGCGCGCTGAACGGGCTGATCGCTCTCAACGCTCGGGATATGTCGGGAAGGACAATGAAATCCTCATTTACAAGCCAGTCCGCCGGCGCTCGGAGCGTTCGAAGGGGAGCCAGGCAAGCCATGGTGACCGACGTGATGAGTCCTCCTCCTATCCAAAACAACCTTCAGGGCCAAAGCCCAGAGCATATTTGAAATATATGAAGCCGACCGCTGAGTCCGACATCAACGGACCGCTGCTCATGATCAACGGCCACAAGGCCGCTGCCCATGTGACCGGTCATAAGAGGCGATCTTCGAAGAGCTCCTCTCACAGCCACGGTCACAGCCGCTCGCGCGGCGAAGGACGAGAAAGAAAGTCTATCGATTATCACGAAGACGAAGAGGCCGCTGTCGCCGCTTCTGCCCGGCGGGAAGCGCGACGGGCTCGAAGGAAGGCCGAAGAAGAGGAACAGAAGAGACTGCAAGAGCAACAGCGACAACAAGAAGAGCAAGAACGAGAGGAAGCAGAAAGGGCGAATGAGGAAGAGAAGGAAGGAAAGACAACCGATGACTCTCGTCGTCACCGTCATCGTCACCATCATCGACATCGACATCCTGAGCCGCCAAAGGAGTCAAAGTTGAAGGGAATTCTCAAGGCCGCCATTGCGGTTTGTTGATTTATTTTCCGGGTGTGTATTTTTCTATTTCCATTGTCTTATTCTTTGAATATCTTGGTGTGTACGAGTTTTTTGTTCTACTATAATAATCTATAATGTGTTATGATAATGATGAGTGATGTATTTTGATCTTTCTTTTGGTTTGTCTCCCAGTATACATACAGTGGGAGGCAAAAAGTTCTCGACCACCCCTAATACTGCCGACCTCGACCGCTCATAATCAACCAAAAATGGCTTCTTATTATGCCGATTTTAACGTGTTGTTTACAATTTAGAAGGCGGTAGTGCAGAGGCGGGAAAAGGATGGCTCCTATTATTGAACCGTCCTACTGCCGTCTGCTATCGCCCTGGTTTTTCCATGCCATTTGCTAATGAGAACTGTGCAAGGACATTGTGGGAGCATTCATTGGTGAAGATCTGTTCCTGGAGTGTTGTGAATCGGAGTTTCTTGAAGTTCACGCTGCAAGGCCTCCTATTCGCGGACACTATGAATAGGGGGTGCGAAAAGCTCAGCGCCCCATTCGTCCTCTACCCACTCCGGGATTTTTACCCGTACGATTTTCGAGCACGAACGTTAGGCCTCCACCTCCACTGCTCCTGTGGGGTATTACAGGAAACCCGTGATTTGCTCCGCAAAGCAAACTAGAAGGGGGAGCTCAGTGTATCTTCATGGGCAAATCAGCCTCGTATGGCGCCCGGCTATCCGCAACTCCTTTTCCAGAATCGCCGTTGATTAATTCTGGAAACTACAATATGATACCACTTGCGCCCGGCCTTTGCACGTCGCCAAGAAGGCCATAATTTGATCATAGACAATGGAGGCTAAGCTTCTGATCTCGTTCAGAGGAAGACAGATTGAGCGGGAAAAAGATCTGGGACTAAGATCTATGACGGAGGGGAAAATAATGGATAAAGACTGATATAGGCTGTATGGTTGTTTAATGGAAGGGGTTGTGTAGAGCGTATTATTGGTCTCAACGTAATGACTATGACAATGTTGATACTAAAACTAACGCCTGGAAGTACTTCACAACCAACCAAGTCTTTCATTCAGTAGTTAGCCCAAGGAAGGGGGAAAAGAAAGAGGGTGGGAAATTCGCGTCGCGCAGCGGCAACGGTGACATATCCGCCCAAGGGAAGCCCAGTTAACGCCTGGGGTCTCCCTAATCCCTATTCATAGGTTCTTCCTAGCCTGCTCTTCCAGTTCGCTCAGGACCCTCTCTGTTTCAATGGCCTGGTCTTCAGCGAGCGTGTCAAAGCGAGCTGTAGCCAATCGCGCATGTGTGCCCCGAGGTTGTTTTCTGACCCACTCGCGCAAACCCGTGCTTTTATGTTGAATAGGCAGATACTTGAAATACTTGTAATGACCACTCAACAGTGGCCATGGTCATTTTGGTAGTCTAGCGGTATTTTGAGTCAACCAAAGCCATCATTTTAGCTTGCGAGTTCACTTGTAAGACGATGTTTCGGTATTGGTTGTCGATCAGTTCACCAGCGTCTAGACGCAGCTGGTAATCAGCGTCATTTTTGCTTGTCTGCGACGGGAGGATGCGACTGCCGGAAGTGAATGTTGCGCTAAGATTTTTCGTAATGTTCATATAATTCTTCGTGATCTTTGAGAAGAATTCCTTGATTTGCTTCGACATCGCGGAGAGATCTGAGAATGTTAGAGTATGAGTATACCCATCCATTTTTTGAGGGACTACACACAGTTCGAATCAAGAGACTGGGAAACGTGAATGTGCCGAATGCGTACTGTCAAGTATACTAGAAACAATGTGTGGTATTGGTATGCGGTAATGCCTAGGAAGACCGATGAATGCTCAGGGGCATAGGACGGTATATATAGTCTATCATACTATGTTGGGCTCCAGCTTAGGAAACTATGACTGTCCCCTTTGGTCCTCCCCCACAATGGTTATTTTGTTGGAAATAAGGAACTACTATATAAAGGCGGTAGGGGTGTACCGCCTGATAGGATCAAGGGGCGGCGCTTAAGCGTTCCCCAGAACTCATGGGCCGACCACCTGGAAAACGAAGACTTGCTACTTAGGATGCTCCGGTTATGGCAGCGGTTGGGTGTTCATTCACCAACCACCCAGCATTTCCGAATCCCTTTTTCTTCTCAGCGAAAATTGTCCAACATGGGAAGCAAACCCAGCACGATGTTGCCGCATCCCTTGCCTAATAGCCTAATCCAAGGGACAAATTCGGAAGAAGAGATTCCACGCAAGTAGCATTATTTACTCTGATGGGTAATCTCCTATGGCGCTGACTCCATTTGTAGGGCATGATCCTTATAGATACACCAGTGGAAGATGGCTTAATCGCGACGAGCTCGAACGAAACTCGCGCCACATTGTGTTCGACTTCTCAGCGCTTTGTGATAGAGCTATCGGTCTATGCCCAGAAGCAACCAAGATCGTCAAATACGAAAAGAGAGAAGGTGGATTTAATAGAGTCTTTCTTTTCACAATGGACACGGGCTCTTGTATTGTGGCGAGATTATCGACCGGTATTGCTGGCCCACCAAGGTTAACGACCAACTCTGAAGTTGCAACGATGACATATTGTAAGGCTGATCTACATACCTGCCTTCTTGAGGATGCAGTTGACATGCTCTCAGTACGATCCAAGATCTCGCTTCCAATACCGAAAATCCTAGAATGGAACGATAATCCATCAAATCCAATCGGCACAGAATATATCATCCAGGAGCATGTTGCAGGTGTTCCGCTGCACCAGATGTGGCCCAAAATGAACTCGGAACAACATATGCTCTGCACTAAAATGCTTTCATTGGCCATAAGAAATATGACATCCTTGGACTTCCCGGCCTATGGTAGTCTATACTTCTCAGATGGGCCGCTAGAGTCGCACATGAAAATTCCCTTCGAACAGGGCTTCTGTATTGGTCCGCATTGCAGCCCAGATTTCTGGAACCGGAACCCGGGGGAGCTTGAACTTTACGGCGGCCCGAGTCCCAATTACGGTCCTTGTCAGTTTCACGATTCTCTATCTTCTTAATAAACAAACAGTTCTAACGCAACATAGGGAAGGGCCTCTCAAGTTATTCCCTAGGCTTGATAGAGACAGGTTTCTCTCGTTTACCCAAAAAAGATGTTGTCAATCGTGAGCTCCTCCCTCACCAGGGATCAATCCAAGACCATATCAGACTTTTGAAAATAAGCCAAGAAGTGATGCACCAGTTGGTTAAAGATAAGCGTATTCAGGATGCCGCTACTCCAACTTTACTTCACCCTGATTTTCACAAAAGGAATATCTATGTCTCAGCCGAGGAACCAACCATTATTACTGGCATGCTTGATTGGCAGTCAACAAGCATTGAGCCTGCGTTCATTTATGCCAATGAGACTCCCGATTTTGCTTCACTACCTGAGGAGACAGAGAGGAGCACATTTGAGAATGGACAAGATGGACACAGAGTTCCTGGCCTTACCGAGCAAGAACGGAAGGATGCATTGATCTGTTACCAGACATACGATGTGTGCATGAAGGGCCTTGCCCCTAAACTACGCCCCGCGAGGCTACTTGATCCAACTTTGTTTCGACTTTTCCAATACTGTCATACGACATGGAGAGACAGTGCCACGGCTATCCGCCAAGAGTTATTCGAGCTATCAGCTCGCTGGGCAGAACTAGGACTGCAGGGCTCGTGCCCATATTCCCCAACTGAAGAAGAATTGAAGGAGCACATTCGAGACTATGAAGACTTTGAGACCGTCCAAAGACTCAAACTATGGCTTAGAAACTCCCTCAATACGAACTCGGATGGCTGGGTTCCCAATGATGTATGGAGTGCTGCGAAAGATGCCCATCGCGCGGCCTACGATGAATGGATCCGAACGGCTAAAGAATCTGAGTCTCATGGCGACAGTCTGACGATAGCAAAAGCGGACAGGTTGTGGCCATTTGATTCTAGATGACTAGCAGGAAAAGTCATATCCTTTTATGCGCTATTCTTCACACTATTTACCACCCACTCAGGCTACAATTTGAACACTTGTTGGATATAGGTAGGATACACCTATTTCTTAGGTCCAGCACTCATCTACTCTGTCAGCACACATTTAGTTAACACACCACTGCCTGACGTAGTACATAACTTGTGTTGCATTGGCATATAAAGCAACATGAAGACAGAAAATGGGGGCAGCTCCAACCCTCACACTCCTAGTGCGGATAACAGGGTTAAACAGTTCATAGAGGGAGCTTACAATTCTTTTTATGACTCTCCTTATCATTGATGCTTTTGAAGGGATCTTGTTTATGCGGGTTGATCATCACTCTGAACTTCATTATGTGATATTCACCTCATTTAATATGTCTATTTCCATCCTGTTCCGCAAGTACTGAAGACGAGGAACCATCGGGCATCGATGGCATGCTCATTCAGAATTAGCGAGTCGATATAGGAGAGAAAGGCTCAGGAATCATAGAGGAAGGGAGGCAGGAAGCCCCCCTAGGGGCACTGAAGGAAGGAATGAATGGAAAGGCACTGCAAATCTCCCAGGCCACATCGGAGGTTCTACCGGCAGCAGCACACTACACTAATCCAAGTCATGTCTCCAGCCCTTTTCGGCCGCCTGCTAACCACCTCGCCGTTAAATGGAGTATCTATTTGCATTGTACAGCTGTTTTTATAGATACATTTATGTTTATTTAGCTTGGCAGAATGAACCGTCGTCAAACCACAGGGATAGACATCCCATCACCCCTCAGATCACTACCAGCACTATACACCAACACCCCATCATCATGGTGACAGCGGATGATCTGTCCACGACCAAACATGCCCCTCTCCCAACCCTTGAGAACCTCAACCTTATGTCCACGTTGCTTCAAACCCTCAATTGCCTGCTCGCTGATCCCCTCCTCGACATAGACAGCCCTGTTCATGGGCAACCCAGGCTCCTGCGAGGTACCCGCAAGGCAGATCCGGGGCGAATCTAGCGCCGCCTGCGGGTGGTACTTGAAGGCCAGCATATTGAGCAGAACTTGCACGTGTCCCTGCGGCTGCATGAAGCCCCCCATGACACCATACACGGAGTGCAGCGAGTCATCGGCCGCATTGGTGATCATGGCCGGGATGATGGTATGGTAGGGTCGTTTCCGGGGTGCCAGGGCATTGGGGTGTCCGGGGAGCAGGGAGAAATTACACCCACGGTTCTGGAGGGTAAACCCGCAGCCCTTGGGGATAATACCCGTGCCAAAGCCGGCGAAATTACTATTGATGAAGGAGATGCCATTGCCCGCGCTGTCCGTGACGGCGAAGTAGACCGTGTCGCTGTGGTTGTGTGCAGGACTGCCATGGTCCAGGACGTTAGATGCGCGGTGCGGATCGAACAGCTTGGCGCGCTCGGCGAGGTAGGGCTGCGAGATGAGGGTCTGGGAGGGGACTTTTTCCACGTCTGGGTCGGTGACCCACCACGAAGCATCTGCGAAAGCGATCCGGAGACTCTCGATCACAGCGTGGAGGTATTCGCTCGAGTTGTGCTGTTCCTCGGTAAACCGCGGGATCTTTCCCGTGCGTTCGAGCTCCTCCAGGATCCCCAGTGTCATCAGGGCAACGATACCCTGTCCATTAGGCGGGTGTTCCCAGATCCGGACACCCTGGTTTGGGTCTTCGCTGTCTGTGCCTGAGTTTTGGTTCTTCACGATATCCTGGCCCGTGAATTTTAGCGAGATAGCCTCTGTCTCTTGGCTGCCGGCTTCGGCGTGGTGCTTAAGGTCGTCGAGGGCCAGGTAGCCTCCTAGGTCTTGGATAACCTTGACGATTTCTTCGGCAATGCGGCCTTCGTAGAAACCTTTCTTGCCTTCTGTTGCCAGAGTGCGGAAGGTTTGCGCTAACGTAGGGTTTTTGAAGAGATCGCCGGGAAGGGGAGACCTGACGCCGTCTTTAGCATGAGGATCTGTTTTGAGCATCTCCCGGAAGTTGGGGGATGCCTTGCGCAGGTTGTCCTCGCTTTCTTGCCACTAGTATAATTCGTCAGCCATGTAAATCTCCAGCAAATCCATTCAACGCAATAACGCACAAGCGAAGACGCCACTTCCGACACGGGAAACCCTTCTTCACCCAGCTCAATCGCAGGCTGCAAGATCTGCTCCAGTGACAACTTGCCACTCCCGAACCTCTCCACCGTATCGACCCAGCCCGCGGCCGCGCCGGGTGTGGTCGCTGCCCGTGCATTGAGCACGGGGATACGGCCGGAGCTGCCAGGTTTAATGCCCAAATCGTTCCTAACGGTATCGAGAGTGACATTTCCCGCATACCGTCCGGAGCCGTTGAGGGAACTGACCGTTTTGGTCTTGGCGTCGTAGTAGAGGCAGAACATGTCGCCGCCTATACCAGTTGAGCTGGGTTCGGTCACGTTTAAAGCGGCGGCTGTCCTGGTCAGTGTCTATTTGCACCACCCACCCCCTAACATGAGTGGTTTCGCACTTACCAACCGCAACCGAAGCATCCTACACATACACCCAGGATCCGTCAGCATCACATCAACAACCATGCATAGACATTGACATCTGAACATACCGCCGCATTCCCACCTTCGCGCAGGATCCGCTGACCCGCCGCAGCAGCCAGCGGTTGCGTGCAGCATACCATGCCTTTAGTACTGTGGACGGTGCTTCTCCGACTGGAGAAAGGCACGAAGTCCGGGTTCTGTTTGGAGTAGACGGCTCGGGAGTTAAGCGGCATTCTGGAGGCTGCGATGCTAGCAACTAGCCTGGGGGGAATAAGAGGAGGAATATGTAATATAGAAATATGTAGCAGTGACTCACGGAGCGTCTTGCATTACCCAAAGGACTACTACTATGTACGGTAAACCCCGCGTCGACCTCGCGGGAGAAGGGGTAAATAGAGCTTATCTTATCGTGGTGGGGTAAGCGACGAGCATAATTAAGCATAACTAATTATTTAACCAGTTATGTATGGTATCTTTATCATCTGTTTATGCAGAGGTCACAAGACCGATGTATCAGGTGATCAGCGGCGATAAGATCAAGATCCCAACAGACCTCAACAACATCGACATCAACTACTCTGGTATATACGGCGCCCAAAATTCATCCCTGGTCAAAGTCTTGTGCTGGCCTTCTCCAGCCCATCCTCGTCCATCTCGCTCCGGAGTACAGATCCAGGGGAACTTCAACTCCCGATCGACGAGATCCGCGCCGAAGACGGAGGAGGAGCAGTCGTAACCGTTGTCATCCCACCTTGCGCTCTTGCCTTATATAGCTCGGCAATGACTCGGGCTCGCTGATGCAATCCGCATCTTTCGTTCAATCTCCCACGTTTCTTCGTTCTTCTTGCGGTGTATCCTGGCAGAAATGGTGGTCTTCGTTGACTTGGACCATGATGCTTTCAAGCAGCGCCAGCTTGCCCAGGGCCCCGAAGCTCTGGTCCATGGTTATATCAAGTCCGAAAAGCCGTCGATATCGAAGCTGGACAGCGCTGGCCTCCCTTCTCGTCCGGCATCACCACTGCTGCGTGATAATCACGTGGGCAATTCCAACCGGAATGCCTTCTCAGCTGCCTTGAGCTGCTATCCGTATGGGATTCACTCATGGACACTGTAGCTGCTAGCTCAACGTTATTAAAGCGCTAACTTGAACAATTCTTTAATTCCTCATTCCAGGATCGTTAAGGAAATATCTCGATCGGTGGATTTGAACACGCTACACGCGCTCTCCCGAACGTGTCGCCAGTTCCATCTGAATCTTATACCCTACCGACATCAACTGGCGAAGCAGACCCTGCGTTGCGAGAACGAATATATCGAGACATTGGCGGATTTGCTGCAGAATGGTGCTGCTCTCCCTGATAGTGTCAAGTCCGTGCTTCGACTGCTCAGTCAAGGCTCGGTAGAATCTGGGAGATTGACCCGTGGTAAGGTCGGGAAGTGTGCGAGGGATATGGTTGCTGAGTGTCGGAGGTGCTCGAAAATTGTTTGTAGGGTACGCTCCCCTAGTCCCACGTAGTGTTCACTGTCCCAAAATCTACTACTGACGTCAGACTCAGAATTGCATAATTAAACCTCCCACAAATACTTTACTCAGAAACCGCATCCGTCGTCTATGCACCACCTGCCGTAACGTCCCAATCACCGACCACCTAACCCCTACCCCTACGCATACGCCTCATCTCCACTCCCACTCCAACCCACGCGAACCAACCCCGCCACCTTTTGACCCCTCCAGTTTCACCGCGCCAGCATTCCTACGTACCCCATGCACCTGCGAAGACGCTGTCTGGCTCTGCCACCAATGCGGTCACACCCTCCGCGGCAGCGACACGACATACCGCCGGGTATGGGCCTGGCGCACCCGGTACAGCACATACCTGGGCGGACTGGGCACGGGGATCGGCGAAGGGTGTCAGGGGGTGAAATGCGGCCGCGGGGAGGATTGTCTGGCGGGTCAGGAGATCGAGCTCGAGGTAGTAAGTGAGGCGGATGAGGATACATTGCCGCAGTCATCGTCGTCGCCTTCGGATCGCTCACACAACCACGGGCTTTCCCTACATCCGAACAGCAACACCAACACCGGTAGATCAAACCCATCCACGCCCGACGAAGAAGAACCGGGCTACTTCCGCCAGGAAATCATCGGCATCGGAGGCCGCTTCAAGCAGAAAGTCAAGAAGCGGGTTCTGGTGGGCGCGTGCGTGGTTGAGCATGAAGATGAGCGAGAGACAGGGCGGTATTTGACCCGCGAGGAAGAGGGGTCGGATCGCGGTTGGTGCGGGTGGTGTTGGAGGGTGATTCCAGCTAAGTGTGGTCAATGACCCATGATCCATGCATGATCCGGAAAGTATGTTCATACTAATGAACAACTATCTGTAAGAGCACCGTACAAACTAGTCCAGCCAATCAAAGACACGCACAAATATCATATCTGGTCATAGTTATCATTTCAGTATTTAGTCCTAACAAGACCCGTGTACAGTCCTAATCCAAGTCCAATGTTTTCACATAACGCAATGCAATGCAACATGGTATAAAACAATCAAAATGGGGTATATTTGCGCAACATGCCGAAGAAACAAAGGAAACAAAAGTTTTAACAAGAAAACAATCATGATCATGGCCAGGGAACTGTATACCTGTATCAGAGCTGGTCCACGTCATGCCCGCCACTGGACTGGAAGATCAATCGCACCAGAGATCATCAGTCCATGTCCGTTGTATCGCCATATCATATAATGCAAGGAATACAGGAAATAGAGAGAACAAAGGGAATATCAAAATAACACCTTTACAAGTGCTATCCACTATAGCGACCATGTATCCATGGTCGGATGAAGTGAGTGGTGTTCCTCGTAAGGAAGCTGCCATGTGGGAGACGGGTATCGGCACTGCAAAGACTTCTATTCAGTCAGTTATATGTTCTATTCGAGTATATATTGAAGGAGTGAATCTAACTTACAGGCTGGAGCTGAGGCTGAGTGAATCCCCCATCGATCGAGAGCGACATCATGTGCGAAGAAGACAGACCCGCACCAGCCGGGTCCCAACTGTGCAACTCCGCGTGCAGGGGCATAGGCGACGACGTCAACTCCGAATCAAGGACCCTATCCGGGTACTGGTCCAGGATTGTGGGCGGGGTCGACGAGATGGATGAGGGGGCGTGCGAAGCAAGCGAGAAAGTCGCGCCATCAGATGTGGAAGAAGCGCAGGATTCCGGGTACGAATAGAAGAGTCTGTCCTCGGTGGATTCGGGGATGTGGCCTTGGAGCATGGAGGAACGTCGCGAGTGTGATGACGACGATGACGACGATGATGGGAAGTCTAGCTCGGTCCAGGCGATAGGCTGGTCTTCTGCAAGATCGAGCTGGATCTCTGGGGTGATGAGGGATTCGATACACATGGAGTTTGGTTGCTGTGTTGTGGTGGGGAAGACCATGTCACAGCTCATAGGGATATTTTTGGAGACATTGGAAGTAGTCGATGCCACGGGAGGCTGGATCGACTGCTTCCAATGTGCTGCGTTCTCCAATTGCGTTTCCAGTTCACTGATGGAAATTAGCTTTTTTTTTAGCATTATGAAGAAACCAATGAGTCGAACATACTGCCGTTCCATATGGCGGGTAAGCAAGTCCTGGCGATGAAACGCCCGGTTGCACCCACGGTAGTTACAGTAAAACCGAGCCTCGGGATTATGGTTCAACTCATGGCGTCTATCCAAAAGCAATTAGCATATCTGTTGAATGACTGACGCACAAGGCACCACCGCATACCTTCGATGTTCAGCTCTAGTAAAGACCTTGTGGCAACCGGGAAATTGACAAACATGGACACGCTTTCCCTTCTTTGCTTTGCTGATCCGATTGGTGGTAGGAGTGTAGGTGAGGGGAAGGGGGATTTCGGCCTTTACAGTGGTGTGCGGCATGGTGTCGGATGTTTCGTTGACTGGTGTGGTAACAATGCGTCGTCGTATTGATCTGGAGGAAGGTGCGGTGGCAGGTACTTCAAAGGATACTGGGGTGGTGGTGGCAGTATAAGTAGTGTTGGATTCTGATGGATTGTATGAGACTGGGGCCGGATGGACTGGCGAAGTCGGCAAAGATATAGCTTATGTCCCTGCCATAACAAAGTCTAGTGATAGCCGGATCAGGAACAGAAAGCTAGTGTGGAGAGGACTTGATGCAAGAATAGAAATGCAGAAACGAGGTGTTGAATATGCCTTGCGTGCACCACGAGACAAAACACGAAGAACCTGAAACGAAACGGGTGGAACTGGTGGCAGTAGCTTGACAATGCTTTCAGGAGTTATCGAGCACCAAGTATAGTAGTCGTGGAAGCAATGTTGACAAGACAAGTTAGACTCAGTGTACCTGCGAGGCAGTTCGGGTCCCTGATCTACACGAGAACTTTGGTGCAGGGCAATGATGTAGAGATAAAGATAGTAACAAGAAAGTATGGAGGATGTGCCTGGAGACCCGTCAGCCTAAGCCCCGGGGAAGAAGTTTGGTAGTGGCAGCTATACGAACCGGGCTATGTTGAAGCATAGAGAAGAGCAAGAAGAGGGGACGGAGAGATAAAGTAGTAGAAGGGAAATTAGAAGAGGAAAGGAAAGGAGGGGAGAGCATGATCGGCTATCGGGACTGTTAAGAGGCCGGCGAGAGCGACATAACAGACACTGTCGTTGTGACTGACTGTGACTGGCACTGTGGGATACTCTGTACTGTAGAGAAAGAGCGCAGAGCCGCGAGTGGATAAGGGTGGGTGGGTATGCCCTAGCAAGGATCATTTTAGCCCGGCCAATAACACCCTGGGGAAAACATAAAACCCAGCCGCAGACCAAACTCGAATTGAAATAATAATAAAAAAATAATAATAAACGAAAATTCCTCAACGGTTGGTTTGTCCACCAAGGCTGATTGGCGTGTTTCCGCTGCCAACTGTCTGTCCATCGCTACTTGTACTTGTGTAGATACGGGCAACGGAGATCCCCCTGTCAGCGTTGGAAACTGGATCCAAACTAATGGAGTAGTGCAGTATGGATGCTATTTTCGTGTCTCCGTCACATCCTAGCAGTAGTGTGCAGTCTTGCAAGATCACAATCAGCATCGTGGAATGGTATAACACACGGGGTAAAAGGAAGTGTTGGTTCATGAGGCTCAGCGATTGGCTCGTTAACCGTGAATCTGTATCGTCGAGGCAGACTCAGGATCTAAGCCTTGGTGCCGGTCCACTCGGGAGTGATCCACACTTGGAGTTAGATGAGTCAAATCAAGTTACCACGGAGTAGTTATTTGGAATAACTGCAGGTCTATATCCCCTCTGTATGTCTGCAGTGGTCATGATGATGGCTAGATCATGTCATTGCAAAGGAACAGAAAGAAAGAGACAGAGCAACTTCCCAATATCCATGGGTTATAATTCTCAGTCATGCGCCAAGACTCCGGCAACCCTCCGTACACTAGTCCCCAAATGGCAAGAATGGACGGCCGCCCGATATAATGTGCGAGACACTGCCCAGTTGTCTGATTTCCGCCCTACAACCCGAGAATGTCCGTATCTTGGTTTGCTCCCGCGAATCCAAAAACCAAAGACCGCGGAACGGGAAGCCGCTGTCTTGTATACCACGGAGCCAACTCATCGTTACATGGACGCGTGCATGAGCATACCTGACTCATATCAATCACATAACTAGTTACGGAATACTCCGTTCACAGGAATATAATGACCCTGCAATCCTGTATCAGACACCCACCGGACGGGAAAAGAATCCTAGTCTAACCAGCCTTGTCGATAACCGGTAGGATCTACTTGAAGGTCCTACCATTCGGGACTACCAGCAGACGGACTGCTGGAACTTGTTCGTTGTTTCGTGTGTGGTGACCTTACCGGATCAGGTTTGGGCAGGAGCGTTGAGAGTGAAATCCCTGGCTGTCTGTCCGCTGATTAACCTGGCTCGGTTACAACTAGTGTAGGTACCAAGTACTTAGTACGGAGTGCTCGGTCAATACTGAGTAAACTTTGCCTTATATTGAGGTTGATCAATAAACCCCGTCCGGATCGCTGTATAATTGACATTTTCATTGATAAACTAGTCTTCGGCAATAACAATAAAATCCTGTACGGGGTGCATAGTTGCGCCGGGGGACAATTCCATTAATGCCGCGACTAGCTCACCCACCCCCGACATCACGTGGTGGGGCACGCTCGAACCAGGGTTTGCTTCCTTCGCCGGGACCATAGTGGACCCTCTGGATGCTTAGCGATCAGGAGCTGTCAGCCGGGACCCCAGGAGTTGGGACTCAGGGACACTGCTACTAAGTCCATTGCACTGCACATGGTGGTCCTGGAAGATGGAACTGGTAGTATCTGGGTCAATCAGGATTGAAGCCGAGTTGCACTGTTATCTGCTCCGTAGTATCCAATAATGTGGAATATTACCCTGTGCGTGTCTATGCAAGCACTAAAGTTGCCCTATGTTGAAAAAGGCAGTCAGTGTACTACGTATATACTCCGTATCCATCCCACCAATCATATGCACATGCATGTGCGAGTCAGAGAGCAGACAAACAACCAACCAAAACACCCCCAGAACCAACACCATCGACCAAATCAACCGCCACTCCGCCCCCGACAATTAGGTTCTTCAAAATCCGCCTCCCTCGAATCGAGTCAATCCAACAAAATGGCAATGATTTATGCACTAAGTTGGATGCTCACGTTGGATGCAGCCGATATTTACCCGTGACTGGTTGAGTCGAGTCAAATCCAGTAACGCTCCCAGTTGATCGTGCATAGTCCCGTCGTTGTTGGTTTCTCTGGGTAAGGAAGGAACCAGGATACTGCAGCATATGTCACTCTATTCAGCATATGATCATCTCCAAAACCAAATCCAGTGATAACGGCTGCACTCATCCTCCCTGTCTGGTCTGTATGCAATCCGCCGTGCCTGGGCCGTTAGAAGGATTCTCTGACCTTCCTGGCAGGACCGACCAACAGGGTAGGTTCTCGCCACCTGGATTGGTTAACAGTGTAGCCAACAACTACAGACTTAGTCTGGTTATTGGGGCAATGTCATGCATGTATACACGGTCCCTGGACTACTGCTTTACCTGAAACACAATCACACCCTAAAATACGTGCAAGTAAGCACAAATTATCAGTGTTGATTTTGTCGACACTGTGCGGAGTACGTACCCTACATTGATATGATTACTATATATATATATACACCCCATCCGTACCTGCCTGTCTGCCTTCTGTCAGCTGTCAGCCTTACCAACTGAACGCATGCACGTAATATGAACGACATACAGACAGCTGACAGGCCTTGCTAATTCCGAATGAGTGTCGGTATCTTCATCTTTTTCTAGACATCCAATTCCATGCCGGTCTTCCATTCTTAAGCCTGTTTTCCACGGCCTGGCCTTGAACATGTGCTAACTACGGGCTATGTCAATCCCAGCAATGCAGATTTGTAATCTGTCCTTAGTCCAATCAATCCAGGTCGCAGCTCAGCACTGCCGTAGTCAACCCTCAGCAATAGTCACAGATTTTCTGACCAGTCTTGGCATGGCTGTGGCTAGTGTTGAGCATATCATCTGTGACTAGTGCTGACCTTATTATCCCCCAAATGTTGGGGGTTCTCTGGTTTTTTCTTTTGGGTTATTGGGGTCTATTAAGGAGTTTTTTTAATTTATTTTTATTGCGGTTTATTAGGGTATTGAAATATGGTGGTGAAATGTCGCCCTTAAAAATGGCTGAGAATGCTGAGGGTTGACTAAGGCAGTGCTGAACTGTCAACCTTAATCAATCAAAAATCCAGGTTCAGGACTCCAAAAGATGTTTAGATCAGGTGAGAATAGAATTGCATTTCGTTGTTATTCATTGAATTAGTATTGGGTTATATTGCCATAGGGCTGTTTGTCATCATGGAGGTCATGCCGCATCGTGCAGTGGTCGATGGCCAGAATGTACAATGGTACATGCTCCAGACTACATCTTACATACATTCCCCAACTCAAACCAAGAGATGAAAGCAATATAGTCAATAAAAACGGCTCCTGATAATAACAAAGGGTAGTTCTGTTCACACAAGGAAATGACACTCGATATTCGACCAAATTAAAACGCCTTTTCACAATACAAGACCCCTCCCCCCTTAACATACCTGCTGAGTTAAAATAATTCTAAAAAGTTGCAGAGTCCTCCCATGTCTCTTTACAGTAAGCAGTTTCGATATGCATCGTTAACCAGTGCGGTCTTTGAGTATAATGCCTGGTGGGATGCACCACGCCTCCCTTTGACCATGCCCATGTTCGATCGTGACCACTGCAACCGGGCCAAGCAGGCAGAAAGTGTAGGCCAAAAAACCAGTTGCATGCCTTGACATATCCGAACACCGCCAAAAAAAATAAAACCCCGACAAGGAAGTCGAAGACTCTCGTAAAGTGGTAAGAGAATAGAAAAAAAAAGCTGTGACAAAGGAGTGTGACGGCTCTAAAAAAGGAATTCGACGTGTACGGATCGTTGGAGATTTTAGTGAACAAGAAGACGCAGACAGCCGTAATCGGCCTCAGGTTATCACGAACGGTCAGGATTGGTTACCTAGGACATGTGAAGTCAGTTTCTGTCATAGGTTTTTCGATCAGAGCGCCTTACCTGTAGAATCCGACGCGAAAAGTCTTGGTCGTCATCGATACTCCCATTGCTTTGACGCCGTTGGGCCAGGAAATCGCCGTCGAATCTCGAGTCCGACATGGTACTGGCGGATTTGGGTTTGCCATATTGGTCGATGGCGGCATTGCGGCGGTATTCTTCCTCGATCGACTTGCGCTTCCGGAAGCGCCAGAGAAAGAAGCCAGCACCAACCAGGGCACAAAATCCGACCACGCCAACCACCACACCGGCTGCGATGGCCGCTGTGTTTGATTTAGAATTCTTCTTTTCGTCGGTGCTACTGGTTTCACTGGCGGCAGTCACAACAACGGTATGTCCTCCGCTGGTTTCAACCGTGTCGGTTGTCTTGGAACCCCCGTCACCGGTGGTCGTCGAAGTGGAGCTCGATCCGTAAGTCTGAACGTTATCGCCTTCGCCGGTTAGGTAGACGCCATAGGAGCTATCACCACCGCCTGGGATCGAATAATGTTAGCAAACATGATAGATACCACCCAGGGGCTTCATGGGAACGAATGAACGTACACTTATCCAGTTGATATCCTTGGCAGCCGGTTTGGCAGTTATCATCGGAGACCTTGCTCTTCGACGCCGGGATTTCATCACCGCAATAGCAGTATTTACCCTGATACAATGCATACACAGACTTGTTCTTTCCCGAGCACTCATTTTGACAATAACCTTGACTCTGGAAAGTGTAAGGCCCTTGATCCTCCAACGGCGTCACATCACTATAGCAACCCTTGTATGTCCCGCTTGCAACAACCGCAGGCAGACCGGCAACGAAGAATAACGTCGAGGTTAAAAAAGCGGACTGTATCGTCGAAAACCTCATATTGGGCAATGTATAGGCTGAAAGCGATTTGATGGAAACGATGAAATGTCGGCGGTGGCTGAATAACAGAGCACACACACGTAGTAATGTTTTGTTATTGTTGTTTTGGTCGTCAATGAAGGACCAGGGACGACCCGCGTAACCCTTTGGACCTCCGGATCGTAGTTGCTTGTTAACCCGGCAAATTCCTCAACCAAGGACAATGAACCGTGTCGGGAGGGGTTGACTGGGCGTGTTGACTCTTTGTCGGCAACCGAACTGGCTCTCGACGGGCGGGAAATCGATCGTGAGGATGATGCTGATGATGGCGACGGAAGGGAGAAGGCGACGAAACAAGGAACAATGGGACCCTTTGGCGGGGAAGAAAGAATTTAGGACCGTTTGTTTCAAGGTGCCTACCCCTAATTCCCGAACACAGCGATCGCGCAACCGAAGAAACCTCGTGCAGAGAAGAGGAAAAAGTCGGTTCTGGTTGGAAAGAGAGTATTGACTGGTAGAGAATGAAGGCCCTGGCGAGAGGGCGACCAGGAGGCAGTCGTAGTGAAAGTCTCCCTTTTGCGTAATAGTAGCGAGTGTGTCGGAGTATGTCGTGTGTGGACGTAGTTGAATATTTTTTTCTCTTTTATTATTTAATTTTCTTTGACAGGCGAGTATTGTCTATTTTCCTGAAGAGACACGCGACAGGAGGAAAGCCAATGGGAAATAATAATGAGCGAAAGAGAGAGAGAGAAAGAGAGACTGCTAGACGAGAGAGGGAAGGAGAAAAGAGAGAGTCCAAAACAGGGGGAAAGAGAAGGCCGGTGGTACACAGTGGTAGAAGTTACCGCTCCTGAGCCCTGGTTACCGTACAATACAGTCCCCGTCAGCGCTGGGCCAGTCGGAAGCCCGAAGGACATGACATAAGCTGCCAGGGGTGCTGATCATTACTCTCTTGGGCCACGCGGGCTGCGTAAATGGAGCCCATCCTGGCATGGACTAGACGTAAAGCGGGAATGATGAGAGGGCCTTCCTAGTCTGGTGTGACACGCCAGGGCGGCAACCTTCGATATTAATGAGGGGGTATCTGTATGGTATTGAATTGGTACGTACTCCGTATCGAGAAGTTCTGCCTCAGGAACAACATCCACTTTGCCCCTATATCACCATCGTCCATCTTTGGTTCCGATACGGTCTAAGAACTTTACGCGAGTCATCATGTCCTGCGGAAGATATACTCAAAGAAGAGCCAGCTGCGAGGAGAGGTTTGGTACTGGCTGTGTAAAAAGCACCATACAGGCATGCAGAGATACCATGTATCAGAGTACAAGTAGTTACTGAACAGATAAATATAACAACAATTATTATCCCACCACTTCAGCGGTGTCACTTGGGCCGCAACCCGAGTCAAACGGCGTCCGGAGCCCGGACGCCGTCGATCCCGGTCAGACTTGAGGTTGTTGGCCAATAATCTGACGACTGAAAAGCGCCTTGCTGATCAGACTGAAGAGTTGTCTGTACGGGGTATACTACCACTAGTATTACCGAGTACGGTGCAAGATTCCGTAGCGACGATGATGGATATACTTGTATATATGCCGCAAAAGTGTGATGAATGATATCGGCCTCCCATGGGTCTACCAACGGCCACTCCCGAGTCGGTTCGTAGAATATCGTGGTACAGCGTGTGTTTTATCATTATTGGCGAACCAGGCAGCTTAGTCAATGGCGGAGTCAGGTACCGGGACGATAGTTTACGGGTCATTAATACAGAGCAGAACCACTCCGGAGTAATTAGTAGTAGTACTCTGATACAGCGAGTAAAGAAAGACATCATTTAACAGTGTGCTCCATTTCGGAAACACCAAGAATAAGAAGCAGAGTAATGACGCGTTGCAGCCAATAAACGAGAAATCCAAAAAGACCTTCATTCTCGAGAACCAGACAAAAACATGCCAATTGCAATCTCGCTTGCCCGGCCCGAGAGACAGTTTACTGGCCTCAGGCAGACATATCCACAAATTATGGAGGATAGGGTATGGAATATCCCTTGCAAGTGTCAACGTGAATCCGAGGGAATAGCCATAATATTTATTAAAGGAAATGAACGTAAATGTCAGCACCACATACATTCCAGCCTTATACAACCGAGTATCCAGTATGGAGCAGATTCGGTCCTTGTGGTTGAGGTTCACTGACAGAAAACCCTTGAAGCTTATTCTAAACTACGTGCATGTTTCAAATCCTGCACTCCATACTCTGGACTCAATGTGCTCTGTATGCGTGTACTCTGTACCTTGAGCCTACAAATAATGCATGGTTCCGAGCAAGGGAGAAAGTCATGTGTTCGTCGTGCTCCGTACTACTGCGGATTGGAATACCAACAACGTTCTCCAAGCTCTGTACCCATAACCTAAAATAAAATAAAAAAGGAAGCAACAAATCTACAAGTAGAAAACAAGCCGAACAATTCCCAGGATCAGGACTGCGTCTGAAATCTGTAAATGATGCCATATTGTGGTCTGGACTCTTGACTCGACGGCTGATCCACTCTCTATCCGCTCAAATGGAAAGGTTACGATGGATCTAGCCCCGGCCCTGGGTGTCTAGATTCTTTTTTTTCTTTTCATGTCTATGCCTGTCTGTGTGAACAGGGTCTAGTTTATGAATCTGTACCGAGAAAAAAACACGGTCAAGTATTGATACTCCAGATCTTGAGATATTGTTGATCATCATTTGAGCGATTCATATTTGGCAATTATGTGCGTGTGTGTGTGGTGGAGACGCAAACTCTACTGTACAGAGTAACACATCACAGCCGGGCAGATCGTGATACTTATTCTCCCACAGGAACAGTGATTGTCGTGGGATCTGATCCATCCTGACTGGATGAATAAACGAGGTCATGCGAATAATAGCTAACTATACAGACCTACTAACTATGGAATATACGAGTAATTGTATTCTGTATGGATTTGATTAATACAATTTGCATCTACACATGCTAAACCAAGAGCCCTGCATTTTGATCTGTATCTGAAACAACAGCAAAGGCAATTTCAGAACGGATGAAGTCGTCCATATCTGCAAACTGCAACTTTTCCCAGACAAGAGACTATACTTGCCTATGAGACTCAGAAATATGAGGTATTGACAGAACTCGCTTGGGATAATCTAGCATTTGGCTAGTCCGAGATATTTAGCGGTAAAAAGACCTTTAACGACTCATTCAGGAAGCATAGGGAACGATGTCTATAACTCTCTGTTTTTCATTAAACCTCAATGGATATGATCATACATTTGTTAAAAATATCAGCCTGCTCGTATGTCATTCTGTATTGGCCAAGAAACACTCACTGGTCCTCACATACAAGCCACCAAGATGGATCTTACAGCCTTGTGAGGGATACGAATCACACTTGTGGATATTCCCAAAACAATATCATTTATCTACCGATCAAAGCCTGGTTAAAACCTACCTACTAAACAAGTTGTCCATAAGCATCGAAAGACGTCAAAATTTGGAACAGTTGCTGCCGGATTTCAGGCTGTGGGCCAAGACACTATTATTGCTTCTGCAACAAGCAGCAGCTCAACTGGGACCGGCTTAGGATTCTCTAGCTCTGGAAGCACGACGTCTACGCGCAACTCAGTGACTGTGGCAAAGAATCCGCTGGTACCCTTGCTCTCTTGTTCTTTGGATTGGCTACCGGGCTTCTTTGATCCACTATCAATAAAGGTATTCGGTACCGGAATCTAGGACTTGCATAGTCGTTATGGAACCCATCACTGATCCTGAAAGTGATATACAGAATTCTCCTAAAGGGGGCTTCATAGGCTCTGGTACATGAGCCAAAATGACCATTATTTTTTGTACCTAGTCTAGGAACCATGTCGATATATTAAGATTATTGAATACTGCAGAAGTGTACGTACGTATGTATCGTCAACCCAGGCCCTGAACGGCCTTTGGTAAGGGCCTATAGAGGAAATGAGGAAGAAGAAGAAGAAGAAGAAGCAGGGAACAATATGAGTGCAGTCGTACGTGTGTGTCCACATCGTGGAGAGGAGGAGCAGGAGGGTGATGATAGCCTAGGTCACGTGGCCAGCACGTACAGCCTTGCTGCGTCACATATTAGTAGATGTATAGCCGTGTACGTGTATGTAGATCCGATAGCACTTTTCTCTCCTCACGCCTCTATACTGATTTCAATTATCTCAAATTCGAGAGAATAGGTTCGTGTCTATCGTCAGCTTTGTCACGAAAACCAACGACGCACCAACCAGAGTTGACACCCCGCTGAAAATGGCTGCCTGTGTGTAACTCTTATAGTGATCTATCAGCGCGCCGGTGATCGGTGTTCCGGTTAGACCAGCCAGCGAGATAACGGCTAGGCCCATACCAAGGTAAGTACCGATGTGACGTGGTGTGGATGAAAGATGCGCGATGCAAGGCGACATCAGGGAGACGATTGCCCCGGAGAAAAAACCGTAGAGGGCCGCAAAAACAATAATTGACGCATTCGACGTGATTGCAATCCAACAAAGAAGGAGGACGCCCGTCGAACATCCAAAAAAGAACAGTGTGTTGAACAGCCCAACCTTGTCTGCCAACACACCAGGCAGGAGTCGACCGAAGACCGAAGCTGCGTTGAGGATAGACAGGATGTATGAGGCCAAGTTGGCGCTCATCCCATGCGCGGTAGCATATTCCGTCAGATAGAAGAACGGGGTGAACAATCCCCAGTACATCAAGAACATCGAGGCTATAAACACCGAGTAAGTGACTTCTTTGAAGGCAGAAGGCATCAAAATTTTGCCTCTCCGCGGGGGAAGACGTGGCCGAACGGTGGCTGACGATATGGCGAGCAGGGCTAACATGATAAACCCAATGATCCGTACTGTCCAGCCGAAGCCCAATGACTCGTTCGCAAACATCCTGCTCAAAGCAATTGGGAAGATGACCCCTCCCAACGAGGAGCCGCTGACAGTTACACCCATCGCAGTGCCCCTCTTTGTGTGGAAATAATGGCTGACGGCGGCCATTGCCGGCGAGAACATGATGCCGTCAGTCAGTCCGCCAAGAACACCCTGTGCCAGCATGAATTGATAGTATTCCTTGCAAAGGGATGTCATCATAACCGAGAATATAAACGCAGTGGCGGCGGGCCAGATGACCTATGATATTCCAGTATCATTAGCTTATGGATTCAATACACTCTGTGAGGTAGGGCGGCGAATCTCACCATTGCACCGTATCTGTCAAACAAAGGACCTCCTACTATGCCTCCGCCCAACAGAAGACATGTCTGCACAGATCCTATCCATGCAATGGTCGATGACGATTTGTCCTTGAGTTGATGTGTCGAATAGTAATCTTGGTATACGCTGTACCGACAAGAGGTTAGTGAGGGTCCAGACAGTGTTGTCGGTTGGGGTGGAGTCCAGGTCGTGACACTCACCCATATGCGTTCAAGTAGCCAAAGGTGCAGAACGCGATGCAGAAAGCTCCAGCAACAACACTCCATGCACGACCTCCACCTTCTGGAAAGGTTATTTGTGACGAATCTTGCTTGACTTCTTCTTCAGTGCCGCCGTCGACGCTGCCTTTCTCCAAGGCGTCATTGGGCCGGTCATGCGTTGGGGTCAGCATGATATTGAACTAGTCGCCTGGATAGATTAATCAAAAGGGAGAAATCTTTCGATATTATCCTGAATGTCATCTTCGCTGAATTCGCTCATAGGCTTATATATCGTAGTCGACAAAACTTTGTAGGGCTCGGACAATTCGGGGATTCTCACTGTTAGGGAGACCGAAAACGAAGTCTGCTGCGACCGCCATAACCAGTGGACGGGACGAGGAAAAGGAGACACGAAGCTGGTTCCATGGTTCGGGGCCACGATTGTTTACAGAGTACTAGTATTTGTCCAGCCAGGTCAGTTTTTGGACATCTGCACAACTGACAGGAACGCTTGCCCACATGGCTATCATTATATCCATCGCTGTGGGATCAATTTAATGGCTCCTTTTTCTCTTCTTTTCTCTATTGGATTGAGAGCAGTCTTGGCTCGAGGATTTCGGAGCTACCAAGTACCCCATTGGGAATAAGCCGAGATCCCGGATAATCCGGCACGGCCATATCATATCAGGTCGCAGCAACGGAGACCGACACTCTCCTGCACCAGATGCAAACCCCGGAAGCTCAAGGAGCTGCTTTTGCAGAGGCAGAAGCAGAATTGGAGTCCCTCGACGGGAGCCCAAACCGAGACCGAGACCGAACCTGCACGGGATTCTTCGACCGGCTTGAAGAGACGAACTAAGCAAATAGTTGTAGTGGCATTGCTTTCACCGCCGGAAGAGGACGCCAATCTGTGTATGACTGCAATACGCTGGATCTGCCGATCGGAGCAGCTGACTGGAACCAAAATGCTAGTGGCATTTTAGTAAGAAATCCTATTCTTGTTTTGCTTGCTGCATATTCAAGGGGCTATTTTTCTATCTTTGTTCTTGATAACTAGACCTAGTGGATCTTCCTTAGGAGGGTTTACCAGATTTTGACATCCATAGAAATAGTTACTTTTAGCCGTTCAGAAACCAGAGCAGTTCGAGAGCACCAGCCTGGACGCATTTCTGGAGTACATATCCTGTCCGGTGAGTCAGGCCAGCCTTTATCAGCATCAGGTCCGATTTTACGATCCGAAACATACAATGGAAATTGCAGATCGCATGGGGAAGTTTGGGAAAAACTGCCCATCAAGCTCATCTGGGGCGCGAACGATGCATGGTAGGTCACTGCCTGGGCACATACGAATCGATTCCTGGGTCCGAGTTAGACATTCTCGATAACTGCGGGCATTTCCCCCTGGATGACCAACCGCCAAAGGGTTTGGAATCGTTGGCCCCCTTCCTGAGGGATTACTCAGAGATGGCTGCGAAACAAGTGGCTCCTACGCGGCCTCGACTGTTGATATAATTACATTCCTTTGTTTCTATTTATTCTCTGATGAGGAGTAGTTTTGTTTCTTCCCATAGTTCCCTGAAGAGACGACTAAGCTACCAAAGCTTGTATGGGAAACAGCTTGATTTCTCGTGGCTCTACGTAGGTGTGCAAAAGGCCTTTGCTCTCCTGGCTGTAGGTCAAGATGTACGTTGTCAGATGATGACCGCAAGGCTGATAATTAGGGCTTCGCTGATGTATCCGGGGACTCGTCCTGCCGCTCTCCACATACCCCACCGCACGGCTAGGTGATCGTTCGTTCTTGACATGCAAAGACTGTCACCTGAAAGTCAACATCGAAAGATTGCAATCTGCTGTAGCGCTTGAACACACATTGGGGCTTGCCACGTGTTGTAATGCAACTGGCCGCATCCCACTACGAGTTGAAATGCTAGAGGAAATTAATAGTTACTGGAGACATCCGGATTGTATACTTTTAGATAGGTAGGTACGTATACAACTTTCAGCTAGCAACCTGTATCCGAATCAATAGTTGAAATCGTTTCTGGACTGCTGCACTTTCCTTAGAACCACGTGGGCTACGAACTTTTACCATAACGTAATTCTTATTGACAAGGACCATCCAAAAATTTATGCAGTTCCCATGTGGAAACACATATTGATCGTATATGTATGTGTATATAGGCAGTTGGTGTAACAGATGCGGTTGACGCACTCAATGTATTCCATAAATTGCGTTATTCCCAATAAATGCGTCGTGTCCTCTTGCTGTCTTTTGTCTCAAGCTTTCCCTCTGTATATAACGGTCTAAAGATTTCTCTCTTCCTAGGGAAACGCAAACTTGGACCTGACAAGCAACCCCGCTCGCCTTATACCCCCTCACAGCCAATCATGGCTTGGGGATATGTATTGTCTTGCTGACCATCAGGCAGCCATGCACAACAAAGAGCAACACAATTGGGTGGAATTCAAATGATGTGCCTTGAGCGATAATACCTAACGGAAGGTCATCGAGAATCCAGCCTTGCGAAACCCAGTAGGCCATGAACGAAACAATGGACAGTGTCGTAGGAATCGGGGTGCCCTCAAAGAACTTCGACTTGCCGCTCTTGTCCTTAGGCAGGACTGCAACGGTAACGTTGAACCGAGCCAGCCGTGTCAACCCACAGAGGACAAAGAAAGCCAAAAACAAGTGATCGGCCGGCGTGCGAATTCCAAGTGCAAATGCTGCTGCTGCGGGTGAAAGACCAAACGAGATCTAAAAGAAGACAACAATAAAAACACACATCAGCCACAGGCATAAACATCAAAGTTACAGAAAATATCATCCTACCAAATCCGCAAGCGAGTCAAGCTCTTGTCCCATCAAAGACGACTTTTGCCTCCACCGTGCAATCTTTCCATCCATGAAATCGAAAAACAACCCAAAAGGCATGAATGCAAGAGCAGCCCAAATGTTGCCGTATTCGGTCGGATTTCCTAAACAGTAACGCATGGACGAGAGGACAGACATGACTGTTCGCGACGCGGTCAGCGACTGGTTGCAAGTATCGGGGGAACTAGACGATAAACTTGCCTCCACAGAAGCCTGATAAACAGTCAGCAAATACCTTCGACTTAAAATGGTGGGAAATATTCTATATTTACCATTGAGTTCAGTTACAAGGTCTGCAAGATGCAAAGCCCTACAGAACAAACTTGATGTGAGCAACCCTGGCTTTAGCGCTCCGCGGCAGAATCACTCGAAACTAACTTGATCATGCTGAAATGCCCTGTCTCTGCCGAAAGAAGCATCTTCTGCTTTTCCTGACCTATATTTTCTGAGCCTCTGATGTCATTTAATAGAAGACAAGGGAATGATCAGAGCATACCACCATCGCCCGTGGGCGGGTTACCGCTGCCTGAAGAATCGCTCGACGACATGGCCGTTGTCCTACGAGACATGCTCAGATGAAAAGCAGACTGGAAACAGCAATATAGCGATAAGATAAATAAGAGGAGTCCTGGAATTGGTATGGATTGGACTCTGGTGGGGAATACAGTGATCTCGAACGAGGTTGTCGGCGGGCTGGACTGAGGTGGTTGTTGACAAAGACGCACAGATTCTCCGGTTGGCGGTCGGCGGGTACATTCACGTCATTGCCGCAATCTGTGGCTGACCGCGCCACTAGAAACAGCCACAACAGGAAAATTATTATTGCGCTAGTCGGGGTTTAAAAAAAAAAAAAAAAAAAAAAA
>PQMF01000242.1:0-26117 GCA_003004485.1 Aspergillaceae sp. MA 6039
AAAAAAAAAAAAGAAAAGAAAGCCAAAGCGAAAGAGACATAGGGCCAACGTGTGTTGAAACCTCATGCCCGAACTAACGCGGCAAAAGTAAAAGTGATAATACAATATTGTGAAAGAGCCAAATTGCTTTTTTTTGGGGGGTTTTTTCTTGGTTCGATCACCCTCTGCTCTGTACGTTGAGGGAGCATATCGAAAATAAGACGTCGTCTAGACTTTGCGGAAATCTGTTCGATCAACGGTTAGTACGTCTTCCCCCGACTTAAAACGAAAGAAGGCAAGCAACATACCAGAAAGCACAGGATAGATCAGCTCGAAAGCCTGATAGATCTCCTCACGGACCTTTGCGCCTGTCAAGACGATCTTTCCACTGACGAAAATCAAGAGCACAATCTTAGGTTTCATCATACGGTAGATGAGACCGGGGAACAATTCAGGTTCGTAAGAACTGAAATTGTGGTGACGACTAGCCAGACCCTCCAGACGAATAGGGAATTTGATGTCGCAGGAACCCACGATGTTCTGGATCTTGAAGTCCGTAAACTTGGCGTTGAAACCGAGCTTCTGGATAATACGCGCGTACTTCCTTGATGCCAGCTTGGAGTCATCTTCCGACTTGGCTCCGGTGACGACCATCTTTCCCGAGGCGAAGATCAACGCAGTGGTTTTCGGTTCCCGAATACGCATGATCACGGCAGCAAAACGCTAAGTTCGAAGAAAAGAAAAACAGTTCAGCCACACTGTACCCTGACGTAAAACTTCAGGGAGGTGTGGAATGTAATACCTTTGGGTTGTACTCCGCATTACGTGCGTGGAGTGCAATGGTCTTCAAATCCAAGCGACAGTCAAGATTGACGGTTGCGACAATGTTTCTTTAAAAGAGAGAAAAGAGACTTGTTCAGTATTCTGGTGAACCAGAAAGGAAGACATCGGCGAGAGTAATACTCACTGCAACGTAGGCACAATTCCACTCCCCGGAGCGCTAGCGCCAGGAGTCGCAGCTGGAGTTGCGGGCGTCACCCCATTGCCATTGAGGGCATTCCCTCCCTGCTGCTGGCCGTTCACCATACCATTTGCGCCCTGTGCACCCATCGCCAAGGATCCATCTTTTTCAGAGGACGGCGGCGTTGTCGCATCACCCGCACCACCGGGAAAGGACAGGGAGGCAGGAGAGGTGAAGGCCTTGGCCTGCTGAGCGTTCGAGGGATGAGTCGTGAGCGAGTCCATACTCAAGCCGTAACCAGCCGAAACTGAAAAGCAGTAGAAGAATCAAAGCCCGATTCGCAAACGTGCAAGTCTTGCGGAAATTGGTAGTCTATGAAGCAGGTTAGCTATTAGCGCGATCGAGTAGAGTGGCAAGACGGCCAACGCGGGGGAAGTGAATCTCAATAGCAACGCAGCGACAACAACAGAAGACGGCAGACATACCTGTGGTAGCGGGAGATGGACAACTAAATGTCTCCCCCAGTGACAAAGTAGGCACTTCTTTTTGTGCTTCCAGAAATGAATCAACTCGACAGGCTGACACAAGTCAAAACCAACCAAAGAGAATTCTTGGTGGTGAGCGGTGATAGAAGATCCACGGCAGGGAAGACAAGGTGAAGAGCAGAAAGCGGAAAAAGCACAGTCAAGTGTTTTCCCGTATTAAAGCCTTGTTGGCAAAGAACACAGGAGGGTAGGAGGGAGTGTGTGGACAGGCAGGAGGAAGAAGAAGAACAGGAAAGACAGGACAACACAACAGTGATATTTTTTGATTTTTGGTTTTGCAAGTGGCCCTTGGGGAAGTGAATAAGTTTCCAGAAAGGGAAATGCGGGAGGTTCTATCTGAGAAGCGAAAAGAGAGCGTAGAGAGTAGAGCGTTGTTGTGGTGAGTGAAGATGCAATGAGGGCGACCTTCCTGTTTCGGTAATTGAAACTGACTCGACCAACCAGATTTTACCTGCTATTTTTTTTCCTCTCCTTTTTTTTTTCCTCTGCTTCTTCCTATACGTGCATAAAATAAACGTCTTCCTGTGAGGTCTTTTTTTGGTTCTTTGCTTAATATCGCCGTAGAGGAGACAAGGATAGGCGTATAGAGGTATCTGTATTGAGGGGGAGGAGGGGGGGGGCGTTCGGGGGCAGTGCCAAGACCAGGATCAGGATTCCAAAGGGCGACACGAAAGTGGGAGGTTGGGCCTTTATATACCCGCGCCCGCATGGCGTCAGGGGAGGCTGGGCCCGGGCGGCGGCGGCAAAAAAAAGACTGAAAAAAAAAAAAAAATGAAAAAGGAAAATGGGCGGTCGCCCTTGAATTTCCATGGCTAAGGTCACAGTTAGTGCACCACTAGCGGCTCCGATTTTCTTGGCCACTTGCCTCTGCCGCCCCACCATGTATGCTATTATTTGCTGATTATTTCAGTTAATTACCCGCTGGCCCCACTGGGATTGCTGATCCGGGATTCCCTATCAAACCGAGCATAGTTTGATTGGTTGCTTTACTCTGGTTAAGAAAGCAGAAAAGAAAAATAAAACTTTTTCCTGTTTGCCCATTTTTATTTTTTTTTACTTCGACGGGTGCCATGGATGCTCTGGACAAGGGTTCCAGATGTTTCCAGCCAATGAGCGTTTCATGATTCAGTCCGCGTCGCTCCTGCAACCGATTGCAGACCGGACCCACAGCCGATGACTCCATCGTCGACCCAATCACGCGCGCGGGTTCGCCCTGTTCGCGGTGTTTCCCCGTCGCGACCACGACGCGCTCTACAGCGGTCGCTGCTTTAAAGCCGGTCAGGTCAGCTCTTGGCGGCCTTTCTCTGGGATTGTTCAATTCAGAATTCAGGGATGCGCGGTTGATGATGCTGACAGTGGTGGTGATGATGTTACCATCAATCATCTTTATCGGTCTATCTATCTACTCCGTATTGTCATCCCCAGCGATATACAGAGTACACGTCAAACACATCCCCCCCTTTTCTCTGCCCCGTACTTCATACACCGACTGGGGCGCCGCGCATCCGCTGCTCCCCAGATCTCAGACGCTCGACGATCCACCGACTCGCTTCTGCCAGGTGGCCTCGTTCTAAAACAGGATATGAAATCATCCTCATATCACGGCCGATAATGATAAAGGCCTTTAAGCACATCAGAGAATCAGGGTCTCGCACCGTTGTTTATCTGTCTTTTGCTGGTATGTACTCTGTACATGCCATCCCGATCGATGGGTGAGTTCATGTCGCATTCTCGAGTGGACACTGTGTTTTGGTGACTTTGACAGCTCTGTCCCAGGGATGTTAGAGCATCTATGGAGTACAGGAGTACTATTCCTACACTTGTCTGTAGTTTTAGTTCATGATCATATCTTGTACGGAATATTTCGTAGCACGTGCTGTCATGTGATCGTTGAACTACGATCATGTGACTGAACTGCCAGACTACCACCACCGGCCAAGTAATACTCCGGCGTATACTGTTCCAGTCCGTGTCGGTTACTCTGCCAATAATGTCCTGCTCCCTCTTTGCGCCTCGATCTTCTTAATTGCTATTATCCAGAATCCTCGTCCGTCATCCCCGCTCCCGATCGGGTCCTTTAGTGGAAGCCCAGGATTACCGCGGAACGCCTGAGCTGCCTCCGATTCCCATCACCGTTGCTCTTATTGGCCCGCGCCGGCCTGGTAACCTCGGGTATTGTGTATTATCGCCGGTGACAGGACCGTTACATACGCACTTACATGCCTCTGGCCTGCTTTTTTCCCTGGTTACGTCGATATGGACGACTTGCTTCTTCTTATATCTTAAATCTTCTGAATGTCTCCCTCTAACTTTTGAAGAAGTGTTGAGTTGTGACTGTTTGCGATGCTCTGTATAGCTACAGTACTGCTCTAACGTCGGGAACTAGATTGTCTTTATTTTTATTTTTATTTTTTATTTTTTTTGGCTCACCCTGTTCTTTTCTCGACTGACCCCCCTTCTACCACCTTCGCAAATGGCGTCGAAGGGTGCCGTCTTGCCTCTTCTGAGGCGAGAATTAAGACCAACCTTCTTCCGAATCACTAGAGCCTCCTCTTTCTCAACAATCGCAAGTTCCGCTCGTGGTCCGACTTCGAATCTTCCCACCTGGTCTGCGGTGACCGGCAGGCGACCTGCTCGTCACACAGCCCTCTTGACTCGAGGTCAAGGGCAGCACCAGATTCGCAGCTTTTCGCAGTCACTATCTCGGAACATTACCGATGATCAGGGCCATTTCGATCCTCTACAGGTGGATCGGGAGTCTGATGAGGTGGACGTTTGTATCGTCGGTGGCGGTAAGGATGGCCGGGATTAATCTATTCTCCGTGAACTTGTATCAACTGACCACCGCGCTCTCTTCTCACTTGCTATAGGTCCCGCGGGTCTGCGGCCGCAATTCGGTTGAAGCAGTTAGCAAACGAAGCTGGAAATGAGGAATTTCGGGTGATTCTGTTGGAAAAAGCGGGGGAGCTAGGCGCACATATTGTTTCCGGAAACGTTCTTCAACCGACGGCATTAGACGAATTATTGCCTGACTGGTTATCCGAAGATAACCCCTCGCGGTTCGAGAATGCGACACCGGCTGGCGATGATAAAATGCGCTTCCTGACCCAAAACTCGTCGTTCCCGATCCCCGCACCCCCGCAGATGAACAACCACGGCAACTACATTGTCAGTTTGAGTCAGCTGACCAAGTGGCTTGGGGATCGAGCAGAGGAATACGGTGTGGAGATTTACCCTGGATTTGCCGCTAGCGAGCTGGTCTACAACCGTGAAGGAGCGGTACTGGGTGTCGCGACGAACGACCTCGGCGTGGGCCGCGACGGGATACCGAAAGACACATTTGAGCGGGGCATGGAATTCCATGCGCGCGTAACACTTCTTGCAGAGGGTTGCCACGGAAGCTTGACCAAGCAAGTCATCAACAAGTATGACCTCCGGCGTGATAGTCAACCGCAGACATATGGACTGGGCGTGAAGGAAGTTTGGGAGATTCCGCCAGAGAAGTTCCGACCGGGTGAGATCGTTCACTCCATGGGCTATCCGCTTCCCTCGGATACCTATGGTGGGTCGTGGATGTACCACTTTGGCGACAACATGGTCAGCATTGGGTTGGTGGTGGGTCTCGATTACCCGAACCCGTGGCTGTCTCCGTACGGCGAATTCCAGAAACTCAAGCACCACCCGCTTTTCAAAGATGTTCTGGAAGGTGGTCGGTGTATCTCTTATGGAGCCAGAGCTTTGAACGAGGGTGGTTTCCAGTCGATACCGAAATGTGCTTTCCCGGGTGGTGCTCTCATTGGTGATTCTGCTGGGTTTTTGAACGTCCCCAAGATCAAGGGCACCCACACGTCGATGAAGTCCGGCATGTTGGCGGCAGAATCGGCATACTCGGCTCTGCGAGGCGATCACGGGGGTACTGTGTTCTTATTCGATTACGAGACGGCCCTCCGACAGTCGTGGATCTGGAAAGAGTTGCGCGAGGTACGCAACATGCGCCCGTCTTTCAGCACTCCTTTGAAACTTTGGGGAGGCATCCTTTACTCCGGTCTCGAGGCGTTTATTCTGCGCGGCAAGGAACCTTGGACGTTCAAGCACCACAAAACGGACGCAGATGCCACCAAGCAAGCCTCGGAGTGCCAGAAGATCGAATACCCAAAGCCGGACGGGAAGCTCAGTTTCGATATCATGACCAGCGTCAGCCGGACGGGAACCAACCACGAGGAGGATCAGCCGGTGCATCTCCAGGTGAAAGACTGGGACAAACACAAGGACATCGCATACCCGAAATACAAGGGCCTTGAGAACCGATTCTGTCCCGCGGGAGTGTATGAATATGTTGAGGACCCCAGCAAGGAACACGGTGTGCGGTTCCAGATCAACGCACAAAAGTAAGTCATTATTATCATTATTGTTGATGTTTTCTAGCGTGCACATGATTGCTAACGTGGAATCCAGTTGTATCCACTGCAAGACGTGTGATATCAAGGTGCCTACACAAGACATCAACTGGCAAACGCCTCAGGGAGGCGAGGGCCCGAAGTATTCGTTGACATAGTCGATCCTCCGGTGCTTACGGGCTTACGGGGATGAATGACGAAGCGTGTATGGAGCACATACGGCGTACATTCGTTGGGAGGATATTGTATTGAAAGATTTGTCCTATTCAACCTTTGAATTCGTGTACATATAACATGAGTGTTTGATAGGGACAGCATTCAACCAGGCTATTCTTTGAATCCTGAATACCTTGATGAAATAGAGTAGGATCATATAAGGTTGGCCCCGCGGGGAAGGCGAACCGTGGAAAAAGACTGGATAGTGCAATACCAACCCTCTATTGTTTATCTTCATGCCATTGTCTCTTTCTTCATCTTCCCCTTCCATAGATACTATTATACCTCCCGTAATTATCGCAAGGACTGTCCGCTTGTCGCAGATTACGCCGGGGCCATGTGGATCGTCACTTTTCTTTTTTCGTAAATTAAAAATTAAAATTAAAATTAAAAAAGAAAAAAGAAAATAGAAAAGTGAGGCGCCGAACACTTCACTCTTTTTTTTTTGCCCTGGTCGAGGCTTTTTGCCTGGCGGTCAACCGATTTCTGTTCCTTCTCTTTTCTTCTCTCTCTTCCCTTTTCAACCTCAACTCTCTCCTGTTGTTTCTTTCTGCGTTGTTTTCTTCTCATCTGTTCATCGTTTTTGATTATCCGTATTTCCTCTCTTCTGCCCTCGTGCTCTCACCTTCTTTCCCATCTCCACTTCAGGACCCATCATTACAAGACTTAACCAGCCCAAACCCGAGGACAGGACTTCTATTCTTATTTTACGCACCAAGATCTGTCAATCTATCTAATTTCTACGGAAAGAGTGGTTATTCCCTTTGAACACCTCCAGGACTGTTCTATAGAGCTATGACTGAGGTTTCCAACACTCGACTTTATCTTGGGAATCTTCCCCGCAATGGTATGCTGTCGACCTTCCACCACTGTTATTAGCTTGAGGACGGGTCTTAGCCATTTCGGCTGGAAGCCTTGTGTTGTCATTTCCAGTCGATGCCCAAAAATAGGATACCCGCTGGACTTGAATGGGGATGAGAATATTTTGTGCGCGATATGGGTGTTTGCGCGCGTGTGATTCAGACAAAAGGATTTGCTTTGCGTGCATACGTTCAGAGAAGACTTCTTCTATTCTCAGCTATCGCGGCTCTTTTCTTTTCTTTTATTTCTTTGATTTTACTTTAGGGGCGTTGACAAGCTAACAATTGACGGCGCCTATGGTAGTGACCAAACAGGATATCGAAGACCACTTTAGTAGCCATGGTTCGGGTAAAATCACAGAGATCAAGCTCATGTCGGGCTTTGGCTTTATTGAATACGAAGACCAGATGGATGCTCGTGATGTTGTGCCGGGTGAGTTGCCTTGTCTGTTGTTTATGTATTCCTCAGGACGAATAAGGGGGAAAAAGATGCTAACATGACGATTCTCCAGCGTTCCGTATGTACCAATTCACACTACTAGACCAGCCCTCGCAGTCACCTTTACCAACTCATTAACCTTAAACAGATGGCAGTGACTTCAAAGGCGAACGACTGACCGTGCAATTTGCGCGTGGACCCCGCCGCAAGGAGAACTTCTCTGGCCCAATGGATCGCCCTTCAATGCCTCGTCCCCGTCGTACCATGTTTCGCATGCGGGTTTCTGGCCTTCCGGAAACAAGTTGGCAGGTTAGCAGCCCACAGTCCATTTCCTTCGGATTCTCTAGCTTGATATCTGCTTTATTTGTTCTCTTTCCTTTCGGATCTGCAGCCCATGGATTTTCCAATCTTTCTCTCCCGGAATAGCATATATATGGATGCATCCAACACTCTGCATCTTTCTCTGGAGTCGTAAATCACCGTCTGGATGACCCTCGGAACCAGAGAAAACCCGTTAAGGACCTTATGTTTATCCCAAGTGGAGTGTTGCCAAGTATTGGATATGAGTCTTCTTTGGATAGGCACTCCGTCGGCAATGTGGATCCAACAAGGGCTCTTGGGATATGCTCTTTTTCTTTTTTGCCTTTTCTCTTTTGCAGCCAAGGGATTTCTGGATATCTTCCTTGCGTATAGATGGACTTACACCATGCCCTTTCTAGGATCTCAAAGACTTTGCCCGTCAATCTGGACTCGAAGTAGTTTACTCGGAAGCCGGACGTGATTTTGGAAGAGGGTGGGTTCGAATTCGCATTACTTCCAAGGAAAAGGATTTCAGGATTTCCAATTAACACGATTCCGCTGAAAGGTTTGTTGAGTTCGAAACCGCGAACGACCTGAAGACAGCCGTTGAGAAGCTAGACGGGCGCGAGTTCAAGGGTTCCAGAGTCAACTGCATTGCGGAAGTAAGAACCCTAGGTGCCTCGGAAGTCTGGAAGGAATCCTCATTTCGCTCTCAGATCCAGCCCCATGAAGACCGGTACCACCGTGACCCTTATCGGTCCCGCTCTCCTCGCAGGGCCTATCCACCCGTTGATGACTTCGACCGGAGATTCCCCCCAACTCGTCCCTTCAGCCCACGCGATCACTATCGTGAGCGATCTCCCGTTCCTCTGCGCCGGGACTTTTATGACCGTGATGGATTTGGACGTCGGACGCCCCCGCGTACTCGGATTGATGACTTCCCACCTCCACGCCGTCCTTATGATGATATTTATGATGCGCGTCCTGCCATTCCTCCGCCGCGGTTTGATGACCCATATATGCCTCCAAGGCCTCCTTTCGGACGTCCTCGCACTCCCCCGAGGAGCGATTACATGCCTCCTTATGACCGTCGTCCATATTGGTAAATTCCAACGACGGTTTCATCCTAAGCGGTCAGACGTACCCCCTTGTTGGCTGGACCAGAATGGATGATTCAGCAATAAGTGTATTTCTTGCATATGCGGTTTTCTTCTCCTTGGACCGGCTTCTTCACTTCAGCTCGACTGACTTGGACCGGCCGCAAGAGTGACGTGGAAATGATTTACGATTTTTAAACTGGGCACTGGCACTATTTCCTGGGTCGTTCAACATGTGAATTTATTCCTCTTTCTCTTCTTTTGTTCGGATTTGGTCGACCTTTTGATCCTTTTTTCTTTCTTGTCCAAGTGGATCAATTTATACGTCACTTATTTTCTCCCCGGTGCTTGCGTGTCTGCTTTGGTTGTAGATATCCCTGCTTGTGGCTAACCTATGGAATGATATTTATTTGGTTGTGGCTGGATTAGGGTAACTAACATCGTAGATCACAAACGTCAGACCAAATCAACCCAAACGGTGAATAGGGCTCTTATCACTGTTATCGCTTCCCCGCTTGTCCCACTTTGATTTCCATTTTTCTGTCAGTCAACCGGAGAGACGTTTACTGTCTGACTCCTTTCCGACGTCACATCGGATTGAAAGGCTATTATTCCACGCTGACGACACCCCAACCCACCAACCCATCTGACATACCCAACCTCACCCATCTCATCTATACAATACCCAATCGCCCGTAATGACCTCCACGCCCTCCGCCCAACGTCTTAACGTCCACGTCCCCCCTCACCCCTCCGTCCTTGACAGCATCCACCTCCGCAACATCCAACTCCCCCTCCCGGCAGCCCCAGACTCCTGGCACCGTCCCGGAAAGCCACAACCCTGCACAGTTTCCCTGAAACTCTCCTACTCATCTGCAATCGCCGCGGCGGCGAATGATGATGTCTCGCTCTCGCTGGATTACGGGAAGCTGTACCGGCGGTTGGAGGGGGATATTCGACACGTTGGGAGTGGACACGAGGGCGGTGCGCTGATTGGGGAGCACAAGGGACCTGGAGAGGATGTGCGAGAGACAGCCGGGATCGTGGCGGGTTGTGGGTTGGGGTTGTTGGATGAGACCGCGGCGGGGGTGAGGCGCATGTCGCATACGCATACGCATACGGGAAATATGAGGAGCGGCGGTGCTTCTTCTGCCCCGATCGATGGGACGTTCGGTCAGTGCGAAGTGTGGTTGCACCTACCCAAGGCGATACTCCGCGCCGACGAGGGATTAAAATACCGCAGCGTGACGGTTTGGGGGTATCGACAGGATGATGAGGCTGCCACCGGTCCTGGTAGTGCTGCTGCTCTGGACGAAGCAGCGGTGGTAACTGGGACGGGCGATGCCAGCCACCGCCGGCCCGTCGTGTTAGAGGAAGAATTCAAGATCGATGGCATCCGCTGCTACTGCATCCTGGGCGTCAACTCGCACGAGCGAGTTGAGAAACAGGCGGTGATCGTCTCATTGGAGTTTAAGGGTCCCGGACAGTTGGCCTGGGGATCGACGGTGGTGGATACATTTCAGGAGATGACGAGAGTCGTCGCTGAGGTATTATCTTCCCGTATCTCTCCACTCTACTTCTACCTACTCTATCTTGCTAACTATCTGTACATAGCGCGTGGAAGGGACCGCCTTCCAGACGGTGGAGGCTCTGGCGACGTTTATCGCACGAATTGTGACGATGGAATTTGGGAATGAACGGGTTACGGTGAAGGTAGACAAGCCTAGTGCTATGGCGTTTGTGGAGAGATCCGGGGTGGAAGTGACTCGCTCGCTGGCGTTCTTTGAGGGATACTCGTAGTATGCAACGTACACTGTCAATTGCCAAGTGCTTCATGACCTCCTGAGGCATTTCTTTCTCCGAATTATTACCAAAATGACTTTTATTGTTTCTTTTGCCCTCGATCCAATGGCGCAGGCACGTGATGCGCTGGCTGGCCGCAAAGGGACTAGTTAGCTCAGCTGAGGTCAGACGCGCGCTGATTGGTCCGAATCCGCAGCACAAAAAATAATCTCCAGAAACCGACTCCGACTTTCTTTTCCTACTTCTTCCTCCTTCATTTTATTCCTCCTGGAGAATAAATCACGGAAACAGATCTGATCGGATACCTGTCCAATTCGACTATTCGAGCGTATACCCATCCGTCGAATCTATCCATACGACCGAACTTCTCTCTATGTACCAGTCCCCGTTCTCATCGTCCGCTTCTCTACTTTCCTCTGCTGCTGGCTGCCTGGCCAACTCAGTTGCCTTCTCTCCTTTTCCCTCTTCCTCATCTTCATCCTCGATTTCGACCTCGTCAGTTCCTGCTGCTGCCTTGTCCTCCGTCTCCAAGGGAATTGACCCCTCCGGTAACTCCCCCTCTGCTTCCCGGGAGATCTGGTTGGACTTGGACTCCTTCGTGTTCGGGGCTTCTGTCGACGACTCGGTTTGGGTAGGGGTCCTTAGTCCGTCCTGAATAAGGGCGGACGGTAATACCACGGCTTGAGAAGGCCAGGCAGAAGCTGCCTGCAGCTAGGTGGTTAAGAGTGTGTATGTTCTGGTTGGCCCCAGCTTTTCCTTCTTTCCCTCCTTTTCTCCCTCCCTCTTTTGTCCCTTGCGATGTCTATGCTCTACTTCCCTCCCTGCGATCTTCCATATTTCCTCGATTAATAACGCATGCTTATTTATCCAGATCCTTTGCTGGATAAGTTTTGTTACGTCCATGAGTGAATGGATGTGAATCGGGTTCCTTAGTTAACGACGCTGCTATCTACCCTTACTCGATTTCTTGCCGTGCCGACTTCAATTTTTGATATATCAAGGTATCATGGATTCATCGATTCCCGTTCACGATGACATTTCGGTTGGAGATGTCTTTACTCCCCAAGCGGATTTTCCGCAGCGTCCTAGCGACAGGCCTACTACGGGTTCCCGAATGAGCGAGTCTAGTCCCGCGCGCAAATCGATCACGAACGACAAAAAGACCATGGACGATGGCGGTCCTTTGTTGGTTCCCCCGGTCAACGCGAACCCGTTGCTAGGAAAGGCGGATGGTCGAAAGAAGAAGAAAAAACAGCACTGTGACCAGGTCGCTTCAGCTTTGTCCACAGTGCGAGGCTTTACGCCAGGGGACGAAAGTTCCGATATTTCAGCTACCAGTTCGAGAGCCCCTAGTTTGCGATCACCGGCTGCGCGAAACGGTGCCAGTCCCGTGATCAAGCCGACCACGGGGTGCGGTGTCAGCGCTTTGAAGTCGCAACTTGATTTGCTGCATTTATCTGACAACAACTCATTGAAAGCCCCCAGTGTTTGCTCCGAGACCACGAGCAATGCAAGTGTATGCTCCGATAGTGATCAGACAGAAGTTTTGACCAGTTACGAGGTACCTCTGGAGCACGACTTTGTCAGCCCTGATGTCGTGGCGGAAGAGAGAGGCCAGGACACCTCGAACGCGACAAACCTGCGCAACCAGTTGTGCAGGAAAATGACTTCTGACGATTTTGAGCCTTTGCTCTGTCTTGGCAAGGGCTCCTTCGGAACCGTTTTTCTGGTGCGTCACACGATAACGGGAAAGCTGTACGCGCAGAAGCAATTCCGTAAGGCCTCGATTACGGTGCACAAGAAACTCGTGGAGCAGACAAAAACAGAGCGCACGATCCTGGAAAGCGTCAACCGTCACCCGTTCGTAGTGAAGCTCTTCTACGCCTTCCAAGACCACGAGATGCTTTACCTCATCCTGGAGTATGCGCAAGGCGGCGAACTCTTCACGCACCTAGCCATGGAGCGTATGTTCGATGAAGACGTGGCCGCCTTCTACATGGCCGAGATGGTCCTAGCCCTGGAACACCTACACCAAAACGTCGGAGTGATCTACCGCGACCTCAAGCCCGAGAACTGTCTCCTCGACCAATCAGGCCACCTGTTGTTGACGGATTTTGGACTCAGCAAGATCGTCGCAGCCGACGATGAAGGCCGCTGCAACTCCTCCCTCGGCACGATCGAATACATGGCCCCAGAAGTCGTCCAGGGAAAACCCTACGGCAAAGCATGCGACTGGTGGTCCCTCGGTGCACTAGGCTACGACCTTCTCACCGGCTCCCCACCCTTCAAAGCCAATAACAACGCCAAACTGCAAGAAAAAATCCTCAAGCAGAAACTCGTTCTCCCCTACTTCCTCGGCCCAGACGCAAAGGACCTCCTCACCCGCCTCATGCGCAAGGAGCCCTCCAAACGCCTCGGCTACCACACGCCCAAGGACCTCCAGACAATCAAGAAACACCGCTTCTTCCGAAAAATCGACTGGAAGGCGCTCGACCGGCGCGAGACCACACCGCCCATTTCGCCTGTCGTCACGGACCCGGCTCTCGCGGAGAATTTCTCCGTGGATTTCACCGGGCTGCCGCTGGGTGCTGATGGTCAGCTGAGCAGTACTAGTACTGGTGCGAAGGCAGTTCCAGCAGCGGATGGCATGGCGATGGAGGCTGATCCGTTTGGGGGATTTAGTTTCGTGGCGTCGAGTAGCTTATTGGGTCATGGGTTGGATCATTGACTGGGGGGAAGGGGCATTCGTGTAACTATGGTTTTGGATCAACGGTAGTTATTATAAATATATAGAATTTGCTGAGACTTGCTCCATTGCGAGCAATAGCATATCCTATTTTCATTCTTGGATTATATCAGGGAAACAGATAAATTCTATGTATACCTTACGCCAGCTAGCTATGCAACCAACCAACCACCCATAAAACGCAGCCAAAGGGTAAGATAAATTAGAGCTCCCCTTCTTCACTGCCCTCCTCCGCCTCACCCTCTTCCACCACCTCCCCGGTTTCCCTTTCCCTGCCCGGTTCATTCGCACTATTACGATCCTCGCCTGACGGCCGCTCCGGTAGTGACTTCCCAACGCTCTTCCTATCACGGACTCGATCTCGATCTCGGTCCCGATCCCGGTCCCATTCGTTCTCGCGACGATACCGGTCAATAGACGACCGATGAAGACGATACGGACCGTCTGTTTGGTCGTTTGGAGGCATGTTCTGCGCGACGACTTTGTCGATTCGTGCTTGGATGGGGTCGATTTCACCTTCTTCGGATGGGAATGGCGGCATCGGCGGTGGGGCAGGTGCTAAATGACCGTTGACATGGTAGCGGTCTTGAGAGGAGGAGGAGGACCCTTCTGAAGGGGGAGCAAAAGGAGGAGGAGGTCTAGGTTTGTCCTCAGCGTCGGCTGTGCGTTGACGCTTTGGTGAGCGTTCGCTGGCTACATCACCGTTGTTGGGCGGGACTGGGTCCTCTTCTTGGGCCTCTGGCCCTCTCGATCGCTTACGCCCGGTATTATCTGTTGGTGTCGTATTATTGATGCCCGGACGCGGAATCCGGGTCTTCTCAGTGCCCTCGTCCGACGGTGAGGACGCGGAGGAAGCGGAAGCGGAAGTGGTCGTGGTGATTGGGGTAGTCGGGTAGTACTGGCTATGTTTCTGCATGGCGTTGTTCTCGTACAGCTGGGCCATGCGCATACAGGCGCGGCGCACCTGCGGAAGATCGACGTCGAGCTGCTCCCACCAGGGCCGGCCGAGGTCGTCGTCCTTGAACCCGATATCGCAGTGTCGAGCGGCGGCGTACAAGGCGGCGGCGGCGATGGTGCGTGCACTGAACTGCAGCGAGAGAACGGTGTACATGGAGTCATTGACGAATGCCCAGGCGGCGTTACGCAGGGGTTTGTGCTCCCCGACGCCGAAGAAACAGATGAAATCGTAGAGAATTCGATACGGCTGCTCGAGCTGGAGATCGAAACATAGCGCCTCGAGAAGCATGTCTTCATGATGCAGGATGGTATCCCTCCACTTCCAGAACTCTTTGGACTGCTCGTCGACGATCATGTTCGGTTGTTTCTGTGCGACCCGACAGCACGAGACCACGATCTCTTTCATGCGCCGCACGTTCTCCTCAACCTTGGTCGCCAGGAACAGCGACGTCGCCGCGATCGGGTAAGGGTGCATGCCCGGCCGCTGCGGGAGATCGACCATGCTGAACCGCATGAAGAACCGATGCATGTACACTGCTGCCGTCGCGAGGGTAAGCTGCGGCAGCTTCAGCATGATGCCCACCTGCGTGATGAAGTTGACGCCCTTGCTGCGACTAATGTGTTCAGCCTCCAGCTTCATGCCATCGAGCTGCGACGGTGTCCGTGTGAGCTCTTCATCTGTAAAGAGCCATTGGGCTTGTGTTGCGAGGAGGACCGGGTTCGATGGGGCTGGGACGGGGCGTTGATTTGCGTCGGGACGGGTCGATGAGGATGAGGACGCCATTGTCCTCCTTTTCTGTTTTTTCGCCTCTCTTATCCCCCCCTGGCCGTCGAATATAGAAGACGCTCACCGGACGTGTTTTGCCGGGAAAGTCGGAGTGTCGAAGCGCGAGTCGCGTTGACGGTGAAAAGGCCTGACGATAACGCTGAATCCCTGGACCCTCCCCCTCAATAGATATTCTAATAGTATATATTACCAGCAAGCTGTATCAATTAAAGCATGCTGGATACTCATCGCATCGTGAATATTGGTTGGTCTCCGAGCCAATCGCACAAGCTCGCCGTTTTCCGTCGGGGAGTGAGGATGTAAGGGCAGACTTGGATGAGCGTCAGACCCAGCCTTATCGAAAGGCTCAAACGACGTAAGAACTGGTTCTCCCTAGGACAAGGAATGGGAGGATAGTGGCCAATTCGACGAAAATGCCGTCTGATGAGATGCAGGGTAGTCGAAGTTGACTCTCGTCTTTCCGTCTCTCTTTGGCGAAGTCGAATGCGTGGTATCGGTCCGGAATAACATTTCTTCCGGGCTTGCAGCAAATGTTTCGCTGTGTTAGGAATCAGAAGAGTAAAGACAATCTGAGATAGAACATTAATTCACTATATTCTGTCCGAATTACAGACTCAATATTAACATAATTTGGTCAAGTGGTATCATGTAGCAGGGCATCCTGTGCCGGTGGTTCCTCCGCGAACTCCCAATGGCGCCGTGCTGGTGTATATACGCTGCTGGACAGTGAAGTAAATACATGGCTCTCAAAAATAATACCCCATAAATGAGAAGAAAGGATGAAACGCCTGGCCCAAATACAGCAGAGGAACTTGGGAATCCCATGGTATACAGTTCACTCTTCCTCACTGACCTCGCTTTCGTCTTCACTGGGAACATTATACTGTCGTTGCTGGTAAGGTTGTGTCGTGGGTGCATTTTCTTCCTCTAGTGCACTCTCTTCAAATGCAGCTTCCATTTCCGCCGCCAGAGCATCGTCGTCTTCGACCTCCTCTTCCTTGGCTGGTCCAGTTGGTGCAGCATCCTCCTGTCTTCCAACCGAAGTAGACTGTGTTATATTACCCGCCGGGGACGGGAGTCGCAGATCCTCCATTTCTTCATCGCCGCCTTCATCCTCCTCCGCGCCATTTGCCGGTGTATTATTCGACGAAAAATGCGCTGGGTTGATATTGAAAGTACGGCGAGTAGGAGGCGGCGAGCCCATATCAATGATTAAATCGCCGTCAACGATGATGTTAGAGCCAGGAGATGGAGCAGCCCGTTGAGACGATAGCGCAGCAATACCCGTATCAGAAGGCGTCGACTTGGACTCGGGCTCTTCTGCCTCCTCCACTGCCACACGAGACTCGGGCTCGGGCTCGGGTTTGGCACTTGGCGGAGGTTGCGGGGGCTCTGTCTTCTTCTTCAGAGGCTCTGTCTTCTTCTTCGCGGGCTCCGCTTTCTTCGGACGGAGGGGGTTGGTCTGCGTTTTTGGTCGTGATTTCGGGCTGGGAGCAGGCTTGGTCGTTACGGGGGCGGAAGGAGTACCAGGCTTTGTATTAGGGGTGAGTGTATCTGGGAGTACATGATCCACATCTGATTTTTCATTTTCATCGTCCTCCTTGGGGAGGAAATGGCGGAAGTCGTAGGGATTGCTCTCATCGGGTGGCCCCTCATCATCCTCGGCGATTCCGTCAAGGATCTGGTCATCTCCCGATGCAGGCTGATCGTCCAGCTGCAAAGTCCTGAGCTGCTCATATTGTTCCATCACCTGCTTCTCTGTTTTTGCTGGAGCCGAGCGAAGATTGAAATTGAGTTGCGTTGTCACTGGCTCCAAAACGAACGCCTTTCGATTTGAGTCAAACACCAGGACATATTCCTGCGCCTCAGACTCCCCGGCCGCCTGCTCCGGGTCCACACTTCCCTCATACGTATAGGTCAATGTATTATCTGCATTTGGGGTTTTGTCGGTGATGGTGAGATTATAGAGATCCCGAGATTGGGGGGAACGGGCGATCGTTTGTTGAGCAGAGGTAGACTTGGTCTTGTAATTGTAATTAAGATTGATCAGCCGGGAACGCGACAAGGCATCTTTCCGTGATAATCGGTCTCCCAGAAACACTGGATATTCGGCCTGCTTGGTAGGATCGATCATACCGCCGGTCGGGAGGGTGGAGGTGGCCATCGGGACCGTGTTGACGGGGAGGCTTCACGGGTGAAAAAGAACAAGTAGCGGAACAAGGAAAATTATGCGTAAATAGTCGTAATACAGACAAAATTTATTTCTTATAAAATAACCCGAGACCAGCTAGGAGAGTAAAAGGCAGCATGCAAGGGGAGAAACGTCACACGAGAAGAGGAGCGAAGAACAGCGAGACCGGACGAGAACCGAAACAGAACGAATACAAAGAAAAAGCGCAAGAAGACAAGAGTCGCAAATGACAGCCAAGCATAGCAGCAATCAGTCTAGCACCGTGTCACTTCTGCTTTTGACTCTCGAGACAAACAAGGCGACGACGATGAGGTGAGATGAAAGAGCGAAGAGGAAGAAAGAGACAAGAGTCGGGGATGACGCCGGTCCAGACTACCGCTCCCGCCGCTAGGCCCGATACGGTTTAGCGCCCCGAAGCAATGACTTCCCCGTTTGGAAACGAGTCCCAACATGAACTGTTCTCGTTCTCATTATTTATACACATTTGGCATTAAATCTTGGCATTAAATATTATACTCGTGTACGCCTGTTCGCAGTGTATTTACCGAAAAGAAGAGTACCAGTTCCTTTACCGGACTGGTGACGCAGAGCGCATAGTCCCTCCGGGAAATCCTACAGCGGAATTCCCACCTGTCAACTGCTCCAATCGTCCTGCCAGAGCCCGATGCTTCCTCATCACTTCCTCCCATTCACAGACAACGTATTCAGCCTCTTCTTCATCCTCGACGTCGGCCAGTTCTGTCAGGATCATGCCAAAGTCGCCTCCGAGTCGTCCCAGACTAGCGGCGCAGTACAGGATCTGAGTCAAAAGACTTTCCCGCGAGCTCTTGTCCTGGACGTTGGGGAGGTAAGCACGCAAGGTATCTGTCAGCAGGTAAACTAGGTGCATGGGGAATGTAGCGAGTGCTGATGGTAGACATTGTAGTGGGTCTTCCTGGCGGGCTGGTTGTGACGACGCCATTTTCATCCGCATATCAAGTGACCGTACGCCCGCGATGGCCAGGTCGGGCTCAGATTGATCAGGCGTGAAAATATTCTTATACAAGGAAACAATCGCGAAACTCTGTTCCCGGAATATCTCAATATATCGTTTCAGGAACCGCTCCGTTTGGTGCCCTTCGCCTTGTCCGTCGGTTCGACGCGTTCGTCGCTGCGTCTCCTGATCGGCGAGTTCTCGTAGAGGATCCAATGCTTCTAGGATCGATACTAGGTTCGCCAATCTGCAGACCAAAAAGAGTGCACCCAATGCACCCTCGCCTGAGCCATTTCCCCCATCACTTTGGAGATTCTCTAGCTCCGGCGCCACACGTCGCAGCCAACCCACCGTCCGCATGGCAGCTGCCAGTCGAAGATTTTGTGCACGAAGACCCGTAATGAGGTTTGTTGTCATCTCTTTCATCGCATCTTCTGCCTGGGCAGCCACATCTTTCACCAGAGGAGAATCGGGGTATAGGGTCTGCAGCCGTTTGATATGGGTGTAGAGATCTAGCGCGGATGAATATGTCGTAGATGATGAAGCCCCTCCAGCTCCCGCATTCGCTGCAGCTGACGACACCGCTGTAGATAGCAGTGTAGGCAGTTCCAAGATATCCGAGAGGCGGTCGACATTTCTCGCCAGCTGCATTGCCTTTCTCCGCCGCGTGAGGGCAACATTCTCTGCCGTTCTGCTATATTTAGACGAAAAGTTAACTGCCTCTTCATCGAGCTTGGGGATCGCATCTTGGAGCCGCCGCGATTCGCGTGTCAACTGCGGAATCGATGTGCGAAGACTCGAGAGGTTATCGGCGGAGGTGATGAACGCCTTATGGGAACGGTTGGACAGGGCCTGGAGGGAAAGTAGCGTCGAATGTGAGGATTGAGAAAGCGACTGGGTTTCGGTTGTTGTTAAGGCCTCGAGAGAGAGGGTAGTCAACCGGTTCAGATACTTGGATGTCGTCGCATCTTGTTCCGCGGCGTGGGGGCGGGATGAGGATGTTGTATTCGTCGAGGCCAAATGGGGAGTGAGTAATTCGTATAGAGATTCCGCCATGATGTACACTCCCGTTTCTTTCCTTCCTTTCGTTTTCTTTTGTTTTTTCTTTGGCGTCGGAAATGGTTGGTGGTTGTGTCTGAACCAATGACCGAAACGGGCCACATTGAAGCTGGCGAGGGAGTACGGTGACCCTCGCGGCCACCAACGCAGTATCTCCGAAGACCCAGACAACCCAGGGGCAACGGGTCGGTATTACCTTTCTTATAGTGAGATCCTGTCAATATAGACATAAAATGGAAAACGAATCTCGACAAATATACCTTACCCTATTTGTGCTTTACGGAGCTGAATGGCTGCCCTTGGGAAAACCGTCGCTGCTTTGTAATACACTTGGTCGGGATGGCCTCACGTCACATGCCGCACTAACCCAATCCAGCAATATCTTCAGGTTCTCTGCCCGATATCTGTGGTCTTGCCCTCGACGTTTCAACCCCTTTCTGCTATTTTTTTGACAAGGAGGAGGAAGAAAAGGTGACGACTTTGCATGCTTGTACTATTTGGATTCTCCTCAGAATAGACACTGAAAAAGTTGCTACTATTTCTCCCATCTCATATCCCTTCCTATCCATTGTTACCGCCGGGCAGACTACGGGGTCAATAATGGGCAAGCCACGCGTGAGTTTCTATTGTTCCCGTGAATTTCAGCTTACGGGCTACTTACGTTTGCTAGATGATTATCTTGATCCGCCATGCTCAATCCGAAGGAAATAAGAATCGAGATATCCACCAGACCGTCCCTGATCACCGGGTCAAACTCACGCCCGAAGGGCACAGACAGGCGCAAGAGGCCGGTTCTAGACTGCGCGAAATCCTACGACCTGATGACACCTTGCATTTCTTCACATCTCCTTATCGTCGAACCCGCGAGACCACGGAGGGACTCCTAAATTCTTTGACCTCCGATTCTCCTTCTCCTTCGCCGTTCCCAAGACATACGGTCAAGGTGTACGAAGAACCGCGACTGCGCGAGCAGGACTTTGGCAACTTTCAGCCATGCTCAGCGGAGATGGAGCGGATGTGGCTGGAACGAGCGGACTATGGACACTTCTTCTACCGGATCCCCAACGGTGAGTCAGCGGCAGATGCGTATGATCGAGTCAGTGGGTTCAATGAGTCGCTTTGGCGATCATTCGGAGAGGATGATTTCGCGAGTGTCTGTATATTGGTCACGCATGGGCTTATGACCCGAGTGTTTTTGATGAAGTGGTATCACTGGAGCGTTGAATATTTCGAAGACCTTCGGAACATCAACCACTGCGAGTTTGTCATTATGAAGCTCAATCCGGACAATGGGAAGTACACGCTGCAGAATAACATGCGCACATGGTCTGAATTGAAAAAGGACAGGGAGCTCGAGAGGCAGCGGAAAGGACTCGCCGCCCCTGCTCCCCCGCCCCCATCAGATGGGGCTATGTCCATCCGACGGAGATGGGGTGGCTGCCCTGATGGGTGTAACCATGAGATTCGAAGAGGGGCATCACAGCGGACAATGCGGGCGAGTGGAACAGATACTCGACGCGACCATCATGATACGCACAAGAAGATACCTGGCTCCGGTAATACCCCGGATTCTATCCAAGGAAATCATGCCGCAACGCGAGCCGACCAGTTGAAGACGGAAAACGCAACTCCAGCAAGACCAGAGCCCAAGCGTCTCACAACAAATACTCCAGATGATCACGAGCACTACATCTCTCTTGAGAGCCTTACCCTACCTCCTGCTCAATCCTCGCCAGAACCACCCGAACAGAATGGCGATTCTAAAGAGTCTACCTCGCATTCCAGCCCCAAGCCACCATTATCAAATGTTGACCGCGCAGCAAACATAGTCCCCATACGATCGGCTATAGCCAGTCCTCAACGACACAGCGAAGACTACACCCATGCACCGCCAATGAACCTAGCCCTCCTTCACCTAGTTGGCCGAGACGGCGGTGGCTCCATGAGCGGCATGGACAGTCTTGGACCGTCCGAAGACGAACGCGAAGAAGCCGGCCCTGCACCAGCAACAGCCGTTTCTCATGCTAGCAGACCTATTCCTCGAACGGCGATATCTCACCAACCCCGCCCATCCCAGGATATAGGAAACGACGGCGATGACGAGGGAAGCGGAAACAAGGAGACAGCATCACAACGGTTAAGACGCGGGCGGTCTTATCACCACCATCACTGTCATCATCACCATTACCATCATAATGGGAAACGCGTAAATCCACCCGTCATAACGGGTAATGCCCTCGGTGACCGGGACAGAGATACGGATGATAATCTACCCGTTGATCGGGAGACATCTACTCAGTTGGATCAATACCAGGAGCCACAGGAGCCACAGGATCAAGAGGCGGAAAAGGAAAACCACCACAGAGCCCACGAAAATAACGATGATACCCGGGACGAAATTGATGCAATTGACGACACCGCTCTTAATGCGGAGAGACAGAAGGATCAGAGTATTCGGGGGAGTGTTTATTAGCCTTTTATATAGATGTATGTACTGAAATCCCTAGAGCGACTGTAGCTTTCTTCATTGATGAGTGCTTAGGGCTGGCTCAGTTAGTAGTCATGTGGCTCCCCGAGCTGCTTGCCCTGCGGAGCTGGTATCTCGCCTTTTTCAGCCACCTGGTCCTCTCTTTTCTTCAGCGTAGCCTTATTGCCCATATTTGGAAAAGGAGAACTATAGGAATGGAAGATAGTTTGTTCGAGTCGTTAGTCAAAGCAGATGACAGCCCAAGTTATGGTTATTACATAAGCAACCCTCCCTCTCCAAGAACAATTGGAGAGGGAGGTGAGGAAAAGGAAAGAAACAAGGTCTGGCACTGGACTGGTGAAACTGATGTTCTTCTTTATATGATTGTCTGCAGCTGGCAGAGCCTTGTCTACGTGAGGAAGGGACAAGTCGATAGCCGCATAAACTCATAAAACCCTCACCATATACTACTCCGTATACATTCCTTTTCCCTGGCTTGATACAAGACCAGATTAAACGGCCAGGCCAGCTGGTTAGGGTATTCAGTCGGGTAGTTGGTAGAATACAACCGGAGATGAGTTCCAATGAATGATCATGGCCACCAGTGTGCATCTCATCTAAATTCTCTCACAAAGAAATAACCCTACACCACAACAGGTCTAAGTGTACACCGTTGTACACCTACACTCTACTCTACTTGAAGTAACTACAGCCTTAGAGCCTTGGGGGCATAGACCTGACTGGTTTCAACCGACCTCACCCGAGGTCCGACATAGATCTAGGCTGGTCCATGCCATGTCATACGTTATGATTTATGAATATTATTGAATTGGGCAGCTAATAGTGGAGTATTATGTATTTGTTCATGGCTAGATGTTTGTTATTAGTACAGGTAATAATGAGTATGGATATAGGGTACAGGATACAGTAGCATAATTAAACGGACGAAAGCGGGACGGAAAGAAGAGAGAAGACATCATCCATGGTAATCAATTATGAAACAAATCCTGTTCTGTGCAATGCAGGCAGGGCACTGTGCATTCTGTAGGTATAAGCAAATTGAACAGACGGCACTGGTCAGAATCAAGGGATGGGATGCAAATGCAGTCACGAAGACAATTTTTTTTTCTCGGTTTTTTTCTGCTTCTATGGTAGACAAATGTTGCTTGAACAAATGTAACAAGATCAAGAAGGTTATTAAGGCCATGCATGATACGGTCGAAAAAGGAAAAAAACGTCGATGGTAGGCAGGGCATGTACCAATGAAACTGAAACTGAAAAGTCGACAACAGTCAAAGTAAAAGAATCTATCTGTGGAAAGAAAAAAAAAAAAAGGAAAAAAAAAGGAAAAAACCGCCAGACAAAGTAAATTCCAAGTCGTGGCAAAGAAAAAAGAAAAATGGGGGGAATCGAAAACAAAGGTCAATCGTGATCATCATGATTGCTCTCACACGCGAAAGGCCCGAATAGATCCAAAAAAGGCAACTTCCGGAGGAATTGACACGATAAACGAAACAAGAATATTCGAATCGAGTCGAGAGAAGTAGTTAAAAATCATGAACGCATAGTAAGTAGCTGCACCACAAAGTAAGGATACCGGTCGTGCATTCCAGACCGCCACCTAACAAGGACACGAAAACACAAGACGAAAGGGAGAAAAAGAATTTTTTTTCCTCTTTTTGTCGTTTTCTTCGCTTCACAGACACTATCAAAACACGCAAGGGTACTTTTGTCGGCCGTCGCAGAAAGACGCGTAAACGGAGCCGTAGATTGGTGTGCAAAATGTCGAATAGTTGCAGTAACAGAAACAGAATAATAAAATCGGTATCATCGAAGCGGGGACAATAGAGAGAGAAAAAAGGGACATCACCGAAATACCAAATCAAGAAGGGTCTATAGAGAAAAGAAAAAAGAAAAAGAAAAAGAAGAAAAAAGGGAGGCAGTAAACGTAATCAATAAACATTCTCTGCGGTGCAAATTAATTTTCAGTGCGTCGCAAACGAGCACCCAAAGCCAAAGCCAGATCGTATCCGCTTTAGCCAGCCATGATGGGCTGCATGGCGCCGAAGGGATTGGAAAACAGATAGTGTTCCATATGCTTCGCGCAATACAGGCAACCACACGAGGAGCCATGACCAGTCCACATGCTCTGGGAAAACGGCAATGCGTAAGAGGACGTGTGGTGATACGACGGAGGTTGCGATCGCGACATCGACGGCGGCAGATACGGCTGCTGAGGCGGCATCCAAGTACGCGAGTACGGTGGGGGAGGGTTGGTGTACGCCCACGGGCCAACCGCGTAGTAGTCCGGAGTAGTCGGACCACTGTGCGGAGCGGACGGTGGGGAGTATTCAGAAGCAGCAGGATTGAGCCACGAGTTTTCAAAGGGCGAACGCCGCTGGTACTGCGGCGGGATCGGGCCCTCGGGTGACATGAGCGGCTTATTGTTCTTGACGTTGCTGCCGCCGTTGCTGCTGCTGGTAGTGCTGCTATTGCGGCTGATCATGGGGTCACGGGTGACATTGGTGTCAATGGGTGCCAGGACCGTACGCGGTTCTTGAGCCCGCACGGCGGCCTTGGCGCGCCATGTCTTCCAATGGGAAAGCCAAGAGGAAAACCCATCATGCTTGTCGTGAATTCGATCATGGATCTTCCACTCGAACGCGAACAGCCAGTCGAGTTCCATGGAGTTGAGCTCCACCACCGGAATATTGCTCACTTCGGCCCAGGACTTGTTCTGGAAGGTGTTGTCATCCAGGAACTTGCTTCCCAGCAGGAGGGCAACGGTGAGCATGCGGTACACCTGGCCGCTACCGGTGGTGTACACTTTCCTGGAAGACAACATGCGCATCCGGTTGGCAAGGTAGAAGAGACCCAGAAGGATGGTTGAGCTGGGCAGGCGCGTCGAGGACAAGATCTGATAGACATACTTCCGGAATTGAGGCGGGACGGACGTTCCTGGGCATACGCTTCGAGCGAAGTCAATATCAGATAGGTTGATCTTGGAGATGTACAAAGCATACATTCCCTGGGCCATCTCAGCCACAAAGTCGGACATCTGATCCATCTCGTAGTCCAAATGGGCGGCCACGCCTCCGGTGGGCTTTTCCTCCTTGCGGGAACGGTCAGAGGGCACCATCATGTCCTGCTGTCGGGCGTACGGCGGCGGGATCGCGCTCTCCATGGGAGGCAATTGGACGTTGCTCCGTAGTGGCGGCAGCACGTTGGCGGTAGCCATGGGACCAAACATGGGCTGAGGGATCTGGGGGCCAAGCCCGGGATGGGCGGCAGTGGCCATATCCCTGCCATGAGGCATGAGGTGAGTCGCCGCCGTCGCCGCCGTCGTCGGTTGCTGCTGGGGGTGCATGTTCATTGGAGCGGGTTTCGAGTAACCGGCTGACTGGGAAAACTGTTCGATGAACTCACAACCGTTCTGGGGGTAACGGGGCGGGAACGCAGACTGTCCGACCACGTAGAAAGGAGGTTCACTCTCCAAACCACCTGCAACACCGGGACCGGTGATGTGGGGAGGAGTCGGAGGAAGGCCCTGGAGGCCCGGAACGAAGAACGACGGCATGATGAGTTAGAAGAGAGGGGAAAGCGACCAGTTCAGGACGGGGAAGGTAGACGAATTCGGGGCTAGAATTTTCAGTCAGCATCAATCAGCTTGGCCAACAACCACGACACGAAGACACCAGAAATAATGGTATACGAACCGTCTACACGTCCGCCAGGCCCTGATCCTGGGGGGAGGAAGGAGATGGAAGAGCGATGCTCCACGAGCCGCGGCTCACTCTTTTGCGTGGTGAGTATCTCTTAGTAGAATGACATGGAGATGCGAAAGTCGACCACACAAATGAAGCGAGGAGAGCGACGTCGACGTTGAAGAAGCCGGGAAGGGTACAATAAAGGTGTTAATAAAACAGAAAACTAAAAATAAAGAAAATAAGAAAAGCGTGAAAAGAGCGAAAGTAGCGGTCGGAAGGCGATTCTTTTTGGTTTTTTCTGGTTTTCAACGACTTTTACTTCCTTCTGTCGTGATTGTTCCCTTTACACAACAAGCGTTTTTTGACAGGTTGTTGTTCGTACCCTTCTGTCAAGGATTTTTCTTGGTTAAACCGACGCGTTAAGACGGGGCTGGCGTATCGGTCAACGGGGACCGCGACGGTAGGAAGACGGGACAGAGGGAAGATCGAGGAAGACGGGAGAGGGAGGCGAAGAAACGAGAATAATCAACCAAATTTTTCTCTCGTTGTCGTAGTTCTTCTTGTTGTTGTGCTTCTCGCGTCAACCAGGCGTGGTTGGGAACCCCGGGGGACCACAAGAGGGCAACGACACTT
>PQMF01000243.1:0-26113 GCA_003004485.1 Aspergillaceae sp. MA 6039
AAAAAAAAAAAAATAAAAAAAAAAAAAAAAGTAAGCCCTAATTAGCCTCGCCCCACCGCATGACATAACCCTCGCCCAGCGTCTCGGATCAGGTCCAGACCCTTCAGCACATCGTTCCTCCAACGCTGACGCAAAAAAAAGGCATGTTGTTCATATCTGGTTCAGTCCCTGAATTCCTTTCTCGTGCGAGGCGTGTTCCTTGGTAGTTCTATGGTAACATTCTTTCTGCCCCTATTCCGAGTTCATGGTTATGGTAGCACCTTTCCGACTACTCCAGACTCCCCTCCCCGTCTTTCTTATTCCCGCCTCGGTACCTTGTCCCAGGCCAGGACCTACAGAGTAGGTGTCTAGTTCTCGGTCTGCTTGGCCGCTGCTTTGTTCACCTGTTCGTTGTTGACGCGTGGCCACACTTCTTTATTATTATACTACGGAGTCCCTATGTACTCGTATGTCTCACAGATAGTAATAAAGAAATCTAGACTACAGACTACAACAAATACCGAAAAATGTGAAAGACAAAACGAAAGCAAAAAGGAACCGCCGTAGAAAACACGGGGAAAAGGTGTCTTGCGCCCATCCGCCCATCGGTCAACCGCTAGGCTGCAAAATACCCGCCTCTCAGTACTCTCCATCCCGCCCCGCGGGCTGCGGAAATAGGGTTGCCTCCTCACGTGATACCGCCCCATGGATTGCCCTCTTGACAACCTGCGGTCCGGCCAATCCCCGTCAGGCAAACGTCCACCGCCTCCACATACGGGGGTACACCACGAGAAGCTATGGACTAAACTGATGACTGATGTTACTACTACGCCAAAGGATCACCGAACCAATGAACGGGATTTTGAATAAAAATTTCTATGTAGTGTGAGTAAGAGGAATACAGAAATGGAATATGGTAAATGCAATTGGTTGGCTATCGCCCTTCACCATTGAGGCATCCGCATCGCCGCCAACGTCGAGAACGTCCCTTCTCCCGACCCATCGTCATCCCGCTTGTGACCCGCCAGTTCCAGCTGAATTTGCCGGTGGAGATGCACCAACCAGTCCACAAAGCTCTGGGCCTCGTTGTTGCGGTCCTCTACCAGCTGCCGCGCAAACTCATACTCCGCGCCATCCATTCCTTGGCGCGCCAGCTGGATCGTGACCGCCTTCGACCCTCGAATCGTGGAAATGTACTGCAACAGATTGCGAACCTGTGCATTCAGATGGGTGTCCAGCACTGGAATGCTCGACAGTTGCCCGCTTAGTGCCTGCAACGAACCATGGCCCGGTCCAAAGAGGTCCTCCAAGAGGTTCGGTGATACTTGCGCGTGCAGCCATAAGAGACACGTCTGCCCGTTGTCCACCAGATACGCACCTCCCTCCTCGACCTTCGAGAAGCTAGCGCGTAACGATGGCGGCACTTGAAGCTGCCCTTGCTCGTTCGGGAATCCATCCTCAGGCTGCATGTTGTGGATCGGGATAATTCTGGGATACAAGTACAATGACAGCTCCGTACACCCAATCGACCGTAGCATCCGCATGTCATGTACGCGACGATCAGACGATTCTTGTCCACCTGCAACCCCACAACGTCAACGCGTGTTCATCGGAAATTCTCGAAAAAAATATTGGATGGACCCACCCTTGAATGCCCGCGATTTGATCAGGCCCAGCATGTACATCGAAAATTCCTTCAGCTGCTCGGGCAGTACCAACAATCCCGGCGGGTGAGACCCGGAGAAAACTCTGCGATAGCCACTGTAAATGTCCACCGTCTTCTCCGAGATGCTGGCTCGAATGTCTTTGAGTGACTTGTCTAACGTTTTGGAGGCGGCTATATTTTTGTTAGCAAAAAGAACCACAAATCAAAGCGACTATGGACCCATGAAACCTACCCTCCTTCGCCACAATGTTGGTAACTGCATCCTGGTCAATGTACTTCATCGTCTCGATACCGCCCTCGTTGACTGCCGCTACAACGTTTATGCATCGTACTCGGCGTTGCCCGTTGGCCGAAGTGTACAGCAGAGCCGCTTGGAAGTGCGCATCCAACTTGGGATCCAGCTTCCCGTCATAACTGAACAGTACGCCAATCGCCTTGTCCGCGTCAACGCTTCCGATCTCCAGGTCGGCCCCAAACGTGTGCTGCAGGAAGTTTCCATGGTAGTTGGAAACCTGAAGGCCGTTCGAGCATCGAACCTTCATCAAGGCTTGATACCCGGTCTCTCGGGTGACCGCATGCGCCAGTTCCTTTGACAACTTGAGGAGATCTCGTGGGGAATGGAAATTGGGATAGAAGAACGTCTCGCCTCCGGTGACTCCAGAGAGGTTGCCTAGAACTTTTGTTAGATGGCTGCGTTTGACGACGGCTCATAAAGTCTGCACTCACCCATCGTGGCGACATCCATGTACACGCCTCCCGGGGCGGCGATAAACATATCTACGCCAATGCCGGCTTCGGCCAACTTGGACGCCGTCTTCTTCCAGTCTGGATGTTCTGCAGTGAACAGTTTCTTTTCCGCATCCGACCCGTGCACTTTCGGGTCTTCTCTCATGACCAACTTTCCGGGGTTCGAAATTGGCAAGCTAGACACTGAACAAACGATCTTTCCGCCGGTCGATTGCAGAGCAGCTAAAGCGGCATTCAACGCGGGGAGTACTGCGGGTTCCGGGTTCTTCACATGAGAGAACATTGTTGGGATTTGCTGCAATAGGGAGGATACCACATCTCTGATCATAAGTCATTAGCCACCATCGTCTTACTGAGAGATTCACGGTATTGTCACTGACTTCGACTCGTACGGGTCGACAAAGAGCCCTTCGCTTAAAGGAACAAAAGGTTCTTCCACGTCGGTCATCACCATCATCTGTGCTTGGTCAAGTTGCGCCTAAGACAGTCAGTCAGCACCGTTGGCCAGTCTTTCACTGGAAGAGAGACATACACTAAGGTTATAGAACTGCACTTCCCGATCAAAGGTCACTATACCGACGGTTGAACCTTCGGGTATTTTCCGCGACTGTTCCTCTTCCGGATTCTCCTCGTTTTCCTCACCATAGAGAGCCTCCATGATTCCTTTGCAGACTCCCTTGAGGAATCCCCGATTGACAGCATCTTGGCTGACATCGATCAAGAACAACCACTGTAGTCCAACCGGTTCCTTGTTCCAGTATTCTTTCGGGACCAAGAACTCGACGGTTCCCATCATCAACTCCGGCCGCTGTAGACGGTCGACACGCACGCCCGAGGGGTCAGTTGGGGCAAAGTACTCCGGTGGTACGTCATTCGGGAACGTGCACATGTTGCAGACGTATTTGTTTCCCCCCGATTTGAACGTCATGAAGGGATTAATGTAGGCTCTGCATCTTCGGCATCGAGGAGGGCCGACGTCTCCAAAATCTAGTACGGGTATCGGCTGTTCACCCGGGTCCAAGCGCGCCAGTGGCTGCAGCACCATACCCAGCGGCAAACCAGTAGAAGCGAGGAAGTCGGAGGCGGTTGGGATGTTGTTGAGTGTCAGGCGAGCGTACTTGGGGGATGAATTGCCTTGATCGTGGGCCACGAATGGGACCGCGGCCGGGGGAGGAAGATACCATTGCATCGTCGGATACACATGATTGTAGTAGTACTGCGCGGGTGCATCACGAGACCGAGGGACATTAGGCATCCCCTCCGGATCAACCTTCCCTTGAGTAGAAACCGAACTGGACCCGGCAGGGTTTGGACTTGGAGCTCCGGGCTGGGGAATCGCAGGCGAAACAGGTCGCGAGGCTTGGTTCAAACCGGTGTTCAGGAATTGCGAAGCTGGTTGCATGCCGTTCACCGGTGCCGGATCCGCCGCTGCTGGCCCTGCAATGTCGTGGTGTGCATGTCGATGCTTCTTTTTCTGCGTCCGAGCACCGCCGTCTCCTATGATACCCAACCCGCTCATCTGCGAAGCCAATCCCGCATCCGCCGGCGATGCTACCATTGGTGCCTGTAGTTCTACATTATGGGCAAATTGAGGGCTCGGGGCGTAACTCGCTGGTGATTGCCCGTACTGCTGTTGTTGTGGTTGCGGCGGTTGGAGGGCCGGAGAGCCGTATGGGGGAGGGGCCCACTGATTAGGAGCAGGTGTTCCCTGGTAAAGCCCAGGTCGAGCCGGAGTGCTCCCAGGAGGATAGGGAGGAGCAGGATAGGAATATTGTGCCGTTCGGTTGGGATTCGAGGGGTCTTCACCAGGTGCCGCGGCCTGGCCGTAGGAATTATACATCGGATTGTCCGCCATGGTGCCTCATAACGCGGGGGAAAAAAGAGGATGAGGGTGATCGAGTCCAACGCAATCAACACCAGACCATTACCGGAGACGGATTGGAAACGTCTAAAAGACAACTGGGCAGGAAAAAGCCCAACAAGCGCGGGGGGAACCGAGCGAGGAAGATGAAGTTATCAACAACAACTGAACACCTAACTCAAGTCGGTCCGGATTTACGTTGCTCCGGGCCGTGGGTTCATGGTTCAGGGCCGAGTGAGTGAGGGCACGTTGACATCGGCAGTTTCTTATTTGAAGAGCTATTATCATAGAAAAAAGTGGGCAGCAGCCTGACAGCTGCGATGCTGCATTTGTCTCGCATGCACTTTGGGTTGAATCTGCGCGAGTTATTGGTATCCGAGGTTGACTGCACAATGTACATATATACTTCAAGTGTATAGTGGCACCAATATATATCATTACACCCCTCTTTATACTCTCAGTCTCGAAAGACCTTTGGAATTACTCATTTTCCCCCCTATAAAAAAACCCGACAATGGATAATGGCATTCAATCCCTCCTGCTTATCTCCAGCTGCATCGCTCGCTGATCTTATCAACGATTTTCCGATAAACGGAGTTATTTTAGCGCTCATGCCAACCTGTTGCCGGTTCTTGTGCATTTCCCTCCTCTCATCTATTTCTCTGTATTATTGACCTTCCTGGTCAAGCCTCTAGCTTGGTGTTTTGTGCTGGTGATTCGTCTGCGTCAGAGGACATGTCGGTGCTGTGAGGGTATCTTGCGGTGTAGTGGTGCCACTAGACAGTACGGAGTATTAGTAGGCAGAATTGTCCGGCTTCCTCTGAACCTGCTAACACTCACAACCTAGGAAGACAAATACGAGACAAAATGGTGACAAGCAATGTTGACGACGAATCCCTGCTAGCCCGGATCGGCTATAAACAAGAACTCAGACGAGAGTTCTCCAAATGGTCTACCATTTCCTATGCCATATCCATCCTGGGGGTTTTGGGATCCGTTCCCGCAACATTCGGGGCCCCCCTAGCTGCCGGTGGACCAGCAACAGCCGTCTGGTGCTGGTTTCTGGGCTCCTGCATGGCCATGTGTATAGGCAGTTCTGTAGCAGAGCTTGTCTCCGCATATCCTACGGCGGGGGGCATGTATTTTGTCACCAAGCACGTCGTTCCGGAACACCAGGTGCCGATCTTTTCTTGGATTCAGGGCTGGTGTAATTTGCTGGGACAGACTGCTGGTGTTTCCAGTGTTGCATATACAATCAGTCAGATGCTGCTTGCCGGTGCGAGTATGCAGTCGGACTTTGTTGATGGTCAATATTCTTATGCGCCGTATGTCAACCTGAATCAATGAGGTTGGATGCAACTAACCGAGACCCAAGAACTGCGTTGCAAACCGTCATTCTATCCATAGTCATTCTGTGTATTCTGGGTGTGATTAGCTCCTTGACTACAAAAGCCCTGCATAGAATCATCTTCTGGTTTGCGCCGATAAACAGTACGTCGCCGGCCGCCAGTCTCTGCAATCCAAATTGCTGACTTCGTTGAATAGTCTCTGCGACGATTGGAATCTGCTTTGTCCTTCTCTATTTCACCCCAGACAAACAACCCGCCAGCTGGGTTTTCACTCATTTCACCGACGGCTCGGGATGGGGCTCCAAGGCATTTTCTTTTCTGCTCGGGTTCTTGTCCGTTGCATGGACAATGACAGATTATGATGGGACAACACAGTGAGATTCAGACACCAGCCAGCCGACATATAGTGTATGCCGATACTGACCAGGAGCCGATAAGCATGTCGGAAGAAACACATGACGCAGCTTCGCTAGGCCCACTAGCCATTCAAGTCGCCGTCTTGGTATCAGGCGTTATGGGTTGGATTTTAACGATCTCCATGTGCTTCTGCGTAACTAATCTCAACGATATTCTTTCCACGCCTACCGGCCTTCCTGCTGCCCAGCTCTTCCTCAACGCGGCAGGGGAGACCGGGGGCACGGTCATGATTGGACTTACCGTTCTAGTCCAGTCATTCACGGGTTGTTCGTCGATGTTGGCGAATACCCGAATGGTCTATGCTTTTGCTCGTGATGATGCATTGCCGTTTTCCAGGTAAGCTCTTTTTTTGCCACGCTAACCCTACACATGGCAACATGCTAAACATACACACACATATAAAAAATATAGCAACCTCGCTAAAATAAACAAATACACCCTCACCCCCGTCAATGCGGTCTGGTTCGTCGTCATCTTCAGTATAGCCCTCAATTGCGTCGCCCTCGGCTCCACACAAACCGCCACCGCCATCTTCAGCATCACCGCCCCAGCCCTAGACCTCTCCTATGTCTCAGTGATATTGGCGCACCAGCTCTACAAGGACAAGGTCAGATTCGTCGAGGGACCATTCTCCCTAGGGAAATGGGGGAAACCCATTAACATCGTTTCGGTTACTTGGGTGGTGTTTATTAGTACTGTGTTGTTTTTCCCGCCGAAGGTGCCTGTTACGGCTGCTAATATGTAAGCTGAGCTGTCCCCTGCGCTTTCTTTTAATTTTCGATGGGAACACGCGGCTGATACAAACTTAACACCAGGAATTATGGCATCTGTGTGGGTGTGTTCATTGCCGCCTTTGCCCTGGTTTGGTGGTGGGTGGCTGCTCGAGGGTAAGTATCGCCACTAATGTGAATCCAAGTGCCATTGATGCTAATGCTCTATCTAGTAAATACACCGGCCCAAGGACAAATGATTACGCAGAAGTGGCGAGGGATGACTACGGAACTGTAGACCATGCTCTAGAAGGATAGATAGTTTCTAAACGCCACCTGCCAAGTAGCTATACAGTAGATTTTTGGTTAACACGCCACTTTTAATGGACATTTTGCGTTTCAAAACAGCAAAAGAAGAAAAAAGAAAAAGAAAGAAGATAGGAGAGGACAAAAACCAAAAAACGACACCAGTCGGACTCGAACCGACGCCTCCGAAGAGAGTAGATTTCTAATCTACCGCCTTAGACCACTCGGCCATAGTGTCATATCTGAATCATAATCAGCACTTTAGTATCTATAGGTCAGGCCAAAATAGTTGTAAGATTATAAAATGGATTGCTTTTTCTGGAACATGGAATTACTCTGCACTGTCTAGCTACAGAAGGGCAGCGTGATAATTAGCAGTCGGTGGATGTATCAGGAACATTATCCATGCTATGCTGATACTTGCGTACAATACAGTCCTATGCAATGCTAATTTAATCAACTAAAACGTACAAAGTAGTATATACCAACATCAGATTACCCATAGAACAATACAACCTCGTCTAACTCCCGGAAACCACCGCAAGACCTTCGTAGATCTTCCTCTTCACAGCAAGGAAGCTCCCTGCCCCCAGCTGCTGTCTCATCATCGACGCCTGGTTATTAGTCGCTGCAGCCGACTGAGCCGCTGCTTCGATTTCAATTTTGCCCGTTCCGGATTTGCGCACCGCCACCAGCCCGTCGATGAGTAGGGTTCCTTCACCGCGGAATTCAGCCCTGTGGCCCGCGCCCTGCATGATCTTGCGTAGGTCGGCAAGACGCAGGTCACCGACATGCAGTGGGCGGGCAATGGATCGTGTCCCCGCGGCCATGTTAGCAGGAAGGACGTCGAGCATGGGAAAGACGTCGGACTTTTCGGCGGTGGGTTTGACGCCGTCGAGAGTGGAGACGGCGGATGAACTAGATTCATCCTTGAGAAGCTTTTGCTTTTTGTGCGCCGATTCTTCCGAGTCGTCTTCGGCGGGTGTGAGTTCAGGCCCTCGCAATTGCGCTGTTAGGGCCACAACGCCCAAGCTGCGGACGTGTTGCCAGTTGAGACGCCGGACCAGATTGTTGCCCAGTTTGACCATCCATGCGTTGGTGTCAACGCTTGCGTCAATGATCTCGCCGTTGCCCGGGGTGAAGATGACCGAGGCATCTGCAGCAGAGACGTCCACCCCAGCCTTAGCAGCCAGAAGCTTCCGGCATTCAGTTGCCAGCGTGCTCGTTTCAACCTTCGTTCCACCGACTAGGATCAGCTTGCGCGGTTGGATGAGCGGAATTAGCATCTCCAAGCTTCGCTTATCATGCAGGCCTGTAAAGTCGACAAATGCTAAGCGTGCATTGATTGTGATCGAGGCCTTTTCGTAGACAGCCTTTGCCGGTCCTTCGAATGTCTGTTCGCCGCTGCCTTCGTCGTCCGAGGATGCAACGCCATCAGCGTTATCAACATCATCCGCGAAGCTCAAATCATCGGCTGTGCCGGCATCCTTCTTCAAATTCTCACCAAGCCCGTGCTGGCGCTTGCCGCTGCCGCTGCCATTCGGCCCTGTCTCATCCCACCGCCGCTTCTGGCCCAGCTTTGTCTGCGAATCAGATCGGCGCTGTTGCATGTCGACTTCTTCTCGCTCCTCCGCTCGCAGGTATTCTTCCGGCCGAATGAATTCACCAAATTCGTCGCCCTTCTTCCTTGGTGCCACATAGGGAAACATGCGTTCACGGCCCTTTTTACCGCGGACATCGTAATCGTAGACATTCTTCCGTCGTAGCAGAACGTTGATTCCGAGGTCTTCGTCGCTGAGGCCGAGTTTGTTTCGGTTGGCATGAGCCAAGGAAGTAGAGAAGTTCAATACTCGACCCTGCTGCTCTGGGTCCGAATCTTCAGACGTCGTTGAACTGGATCGGTCGTCGAGAGCATCGGCGGTATTATCGAGGTCCTCTTGGCCTCGCGTCTGGGAGGTATCTTGGAGCTGGATCTTAGTGGCGAGGTATTGCTGATAGAGTAGTTGTTCTCCGGGGTCAAGAGGCGCGCGTTGTACGTCAGTCCACGACAATTCCCTTCCACCGCTATGGACCTGTTCGAGTAGTTCGCCATCTGAAGCTTTTTCCAAAGCAACGCCGTCCTGTCGTTCCTCGTACCATTGCCAAATCATACGACCAAGGGTCATCCGCTGTGTCTCGTCCCAACCGTCCGGCATCTCCTCCTTATTCAGCGGCTCTGTAATCAAAAGTAGGTTGTTCGGGCCTTCTGCAACCTGACGAAGGGAGTCCTTTGCGAAACCCCAGTCCAGCGAAGAATCAGAGGCCATGATAACTTTAGGGGTTCGGTCCGTCAGGATCTTCTCCATTTTCTTCTTTCGTTCGACGAGCTTGAGGTGCTTAAACGTGAAAGGGCTCATGCCTTTGGCTCCTCCGTTATCCTGGTTTTGCCTTTGGTTGCCGGATTTGTTCTGATTTTGACCAGTCGCTGCATCAGCGCCTTCAGCTGCTTCAAACTCGCGCACAATATTCTCGTCCATCCATTCCAGCATACTCCTCGCTAGTCTCATAGTCGTGTGCGCTTTCCTGCCAGCCATGTACAACCCAGCACTCTTCAACACATCGTCATTTTCGCCATTCCCACCGGCATCACGCCATGCATGCTCTAGCGCATATGCCAGCTCCAAGACTCGTGCGCTGGTGTCAGTGGGAATCAAGACCGTACCGCCCTTAGCCAGGCAGCTCCGGATCATATCCAGCAGCATATCATCGCGCTTCTTGCGCCCTCCGGGGAGAGCAAATTTGTCTCCACCTTTGCTACTGCAAATCAACGCTGTGGGTTTTCGCAGCTGCTCAATGACTTCTGTCCCACTAGCTCCGGAACCACCGAACCACGCAGCACCTGCCACCACACTCTCACGCGCCTGGTTCCAATCGACCGCATAGACAATCGATTCCATCCCATGCTGAATGTGCCATATTGTGCCACCAACGGTATGTCCGGCGTTATAGGCCGTTAGCGTAAGCCCGTTCAGAGGCGGAGAGAAGGGAGAGGAGAGTGGCTGGTGCGGTTGCGAATATTTGAGTGGGTGGATCAGAGAGAAATATCTCGTGATTTCTTCAGCGGACGGAGGCTGGAGCAGGATGCGCCCGGCGCTACTAGGCTGTGGGCTGGCTTCGCCTTCAGTCGCAGATGCTGCTGCGGAGGCTGCTGACGTGGAGGCACCTGGCTCGGAGATGGAGGCTTTCGGGAGAAAGGTAGCGGCGAGTGGCGAAGAGGCATAGAGATCCTGGAGTAGCGTACGACCAAGAGAGATGACGGGACTGGTCGCGTAGACGGGAATTTGGGTAAAGAGAGGGAAGGTCTTGCAGCAGTGTGCGAAAGCACCGAGGTGCGCGGGTGTCGCGTGAGTGAGAAGGATAAGCGAGAGTGTCGGGACATGCCTAGGAAACCCATGTCATTAGAATGATTCGTTCTCTGTAACAACACACACGACGGCAAAAGGAGGACAATAACTTACTTTTCCAATTCCACCAAGTCGAGGGTATCAAACGTATCGTCCCAGCCAACGTCAACAAGGATCTTAATCCCACCATCCAGCTCTAGGATCGATTGCGACGCCTTGGACGAGGAGGACTGCGCTCCTAGTAGCGGAGTGAAGGTAAACATCTTCGCGGGTCCGACGTCGCAAATTCAATTGGGAGGTCGGCGTGGAGAGTCTGTCGCGGAGACTCAACGAAACAATCATAAATCCAGGTAGCTGATAAACCCTGGGCAACAATCGAGATCACCGCATTGCATTAATTGGGTTTGGTTATAATAAAATAACTCATGAAAGAGAGGAGATGGGGAGAGGTGAGAGTGTGAAGAAGAGAAGAAGTCTATCCATCCTTCTTGGAGATCAACACGACTATCTGTTTGTTCTGTTTGCATCCCGGCCAGCCAGATGGGCATCTAGTTATTGCTCACGGCGCCGTCCGCCAACTACGGTTGAGCGCTAGGATAGCTAGTCCTTCTAGCTTTTCGGTATACATCGAATGCCTTCCAGGGCTTTTTCGGCATGACTTAGCCTGTTCTATCACCGACGTTTCCAAGAGAAAACAAGTAGACTCACCTACCTTGAATTATCAGAGTACGTTACGGTGGCATAGCGTGTGATAGAGAAAAGCATTACTAGTTCGTCCAATGTATATAGCAGGAGATGCGCAGGTAATATACAAGCAGAGGTCTATGTGCAGCAAAACGTATCAAAAGCAAAAGCCCTAACCGACATCCAAAAGCAGCGAAACAACCACTAGCCTTCCAGCACTCAATAACACGATAAACAGAAGGTAAAAGCTAATTCTCGTTTCTTGTACTCAGCCAGCTGGTTTTAGAACCCGTTGGCCTTCTCACAATCGCTATATAAACCCGAAATTGGTAGCTGTACAGATAGCCTCACAGATATGTCTAGGTCCCTTAACCGGAACCGAGGATATAACCAGTATAGATGACCACTGTTAATTATTCCGAGCCCTCCGCCGTGGGTTCCTTCGCACACCTCCCAGTACTGGCGTAGTGGTAGATCCGTTAGGTGCGACCCCGTTTGATGCCGCAGTGGCTCCATTGGACGACGACACCAGAGGAGCTCTCGTATCAATCCACGGGACAAAAGCCCTTTCTGCGGACGGAAAGATAGGAAGTTGGTAAAGCTCATACCTGTTGATATCCGCTTTCCGAATCCTATCACCGGCCCAAGGCCTGATTCGTCGAAAAGCCCGCATAGGCACAACTTTGTCTCGGAAATCCGGTCTGTCTAAAAGAGAGGCGTTCAACTGCTCGATTTTTACCGAGCGTGGTACTTTTTCTTCAGCAGCCTCTTTGCCAGATGCGCTCTTCTTGGCAGTTTGACGCGAGTCAATGAGGTTTGGTCTAGGAGCAGGGTTTCTAGGTATTATTTTAGCTGTGATGGGAGAGCAATTAGCATTCTGTCTCAATATCGTGTTATTCAGCAGGGATGGGGGCGTAGAACACGTCCGGTTTACTGGAGAAGAGGGATTGCTTACTGATCGCATGCTGTCTATAAGGATTTGCTGCGGGCAATCCTCCTGGTAATGTATTTCCATCGTTTCCTAGAGCCTGCATGTTGAGTTGCAGATCCAAATCTAGCATGCAGTCAGCTTTTTTACCCTGTGGATACTGCCATAGTGTTTCTGATATGTAGATATAGGGATGACTTACTCCTTTCTATGGATTCTTTGATCTCGTGGTTTCCAGTAGGTAGCCCATGGAGAGGTGGTGGCGATGCCTGAGCACCATCATTTCCAGGATTTTGTATATTGGGGCTCGCATCTGTGACAAAGAATAATCAGCTCATGAAAAGTTTCGCGGAAGCATGCTCAGAACCAGGAATGGTCAAAAAAGCAAATGAGACATCTGTACTTACCTTCTTGATTTGCCCGTTCAAGATTGATAGCGAAAGGAGGCCATTTCGGTGCGTTACGCTTTGGGCTATCAATGTCTGGTGTTGCTTTGATTTCTAACCAAGTGAACCAAATTAGCTTCCCTTCTCCACAAAGGAGAAAAAACGGTTTGAAGAAAAAGACCGTGCTTACCTAGCTTCCTTTGTGTGGTACTGGGAGGAACCGGAAGAGGGGGGAGACAGTCTTCGACATCAGCCACGATATCCGCATACGAGCCGGTACTTATCGCCAATCGGAGCTGGTCTCTGAATATCGGGTCCCGAATTGCGTTTTCAAGAGACTTGTACGCGTGTTCAGACAGCTCATCTTCCGTCAAGCCCTTCCACTGAGAGGACGGCCCAGCATCAAACTTCCAGGCCAATGTAGCCATCCTGGGCGTCGACGGTGAGTTCATGGCAGAGAGAGACTCTGTAGGAGGAAGCAGCGTTATGTCATTATGCTGTCTCTGCTGAGACTGCGGAGAAGCAGGCTCAACCAGCCAGCGAGGCGCCTTTGCCTGGTCCCCGAACTGGATCTCCAGTCCTTTCGGGACTTTAGGCAGCTGTTCGCTCTTCGAGGAGGGCGTGTTGCTCGGCTCTCCGCTCCATGTGACATTTGAAGCTTTTGGTTTAGGTTGGGGTGGGCCAGGCGCATGCCCAATTTGCCTGATAAACTCTTCCAAAGCCCTCATTCGGCTGGGATTCGCTGGCTTGCAGAGATCGATGCCAGCTCTTGCGCGACCTGCCCAAGGCTGGCGCGTTCCCGCGGCCACTCGATTGGAGGATACTATCGCTCCATCGGCTTCTTCGTATGGCTCTTCGCCAGCGGTTTTCAGACGTTTCCCGGGCCGGCTCATTGCTGTTACTTGCGAGACTGGACGTCAGATACTGTCCTAAGTCAGTTTGTGCCAAACCAAGACATATGAGGAATCGGAGTGTTACCTCTTCCAAGACAAGGGCTTCGTATAGGTTGTAGGAAGTGGGAAGATTGCCGTACAAACCAGCTGTTCTGGTTTCAATATGTGCAAATCTGAAAATCAGATGTCAGAAAGATGAGTTGAGAGAGACCCGTGACACTACGGCCACTTTATCTTTACAGGATCTGCCCTAATCTGTCGTAGCCAGGATGTCGCATTATCAAACAAGATAAAGACTTCACGACGCCAAAAATAGGGTCGCTGCATTGTGAGCGTTGGGTCTCTTTATTTGCGAGATGTCTTTGTTCATCCAAACTGTCAGCTGCCACTGATATTCAAAGAAACAAAGAGTCGATATACCCGTACCAGAATATGAAATAAAGGCCTCATAGAGTACTGGTCCAGGAGAGAAAAGTAAATAAAAAAGCAATGCTGACGGTCCATTAGGGCCACAATGCTAATATATATATATTATTAGCAATAGTAACTGAAAGGAGTTTCTGTTCTTTCCCTTTAATTTCCTGATTGATTTCTTTTCTTTTATCACTTAGTTTCTTCGCAATAATAATCAAAGTTAATGATGGTGTTGACTTCTGGAACAAAGACACAAAAGAACCAAGTAAGGTAGCCCTAAGAAGCAGGCGCAGGGCCCCAACCAAAGCATTGTGCAAAATATCGAAAAATCCAGACGGTCTACAGCAAAGACAGAGGACCTTGTGAATATTATTCCCGGTTGGAAAAGAAAAAAAGGGCCTATAACTATATAATAATAGAAAAATAGCTAGCTAAGCCCATAGGATGCTTCAGCGTTTTGAGTAAAGGAAACCTAAGATAGTATAGCAATGCATTTGAAACAACAGAAAAGAAAACACTCAAAACACCATCAATTATCGTATGATGATAGATGCAGTAAAATTAATTCCCCGAAAATATGAGTGACGAACTGACTACTCATTGCCAATACTTGGGCTCGTTAAAGACGTGATACCGATGGCCGCGGACACCCTCGCCACGGAAGAGTCCTGGGAAGCGGCGGCCAGGGGGGACCATCTCCTCAGGGAGCATCATTTCGTTCTCGGGTTCTGGTTCGCCGATGACGAATTTGCCAACCTGCCATGGCGTTAGTTGATTTTGACCTCGAGGTCGGGCAAGAAGAAAACATACCTGAATCTCTGTATCGGTAATACTGTCGCGACTGACACGAGCATATCCCGTGCGCTTCAATTTCTTGTACAAAATGTACTCGCACCAGCGGTCCCAATCTGTTGGGTCGATGTCCTTCATGCCACTCATCTCGCTGACGTACGTGTTGTAGTTACCTTCCAATGGCTTGGTGACTAGATAACTCAATAGGATCAACGGACGCGGAGACTCGCCCATCAGGTTAGACAGAAACTGAGTCTGCAGACGACGGTCCTCGGGATCTTCCTCCTGACCGGAGTGGAAGACGACCACATCCACCAGCTCACTGTAAACGTCGAGAGTGGCATGGATTGCCGGAGCCAATTCGCCAACGGGCGAAGGGAGGAGATGGTGAGTCGAGTTGACGATAGGGAACTTGGAAAGCAGTGCAGAGCCCCAGGTGTGCTTGTTAGGGCCAGGTCCGAAGTCAGCGTACATGCCCAGGTCTTCCGAGAGAACTTGGGTGATGTCGCGGTTGCCCATGATGATGCGCTGGTTGTCGGATTCAAGGAGGCCTACAACGTCAATCTCGAGCTCTTCGATAACCTTGCGCATGCGTTGCTCAGAAGACCACATGTCGTTGTCTAGGCCAAAGTGGACGGTCCAGATACCCGCAGTGAGAACCTTGTCATCCTTGTGATAGGGTGTGTAGTCATTGGTCGGGAAACGCAGGTATGCCACCGAGATAGAAAGAAGCTGCAAAACGGCCAAAACGTAAATGTAATAAGAACGCTGTCTCCTGCCATTCGGGTTGATGGGCTTGTTCCTGGGGCTAGACGAGTTCGAGACCGCCGCCGAAAACACACCGGCCCCGATAGAGAGCATAGTCGTGATCATGACCCAGTCGGTGTGCTCCCGGACCAGAGGTCCTCCCGGGACAAACGCATACGCAACGACCCACACGTGGAACAGTATCAGGAAAATATACACTATGGCACCAATGCCAAACGTCGACGCTGGCGAATGACGGACAGCGGACGAAATCAGAACCGGAGAGACAGCCAGGAGGTAGAATGCAAGAGTCAGACCACCATAAAACCCAGTCCAGTGGCTGTAGCACGTAAGCAGAGTGGCGCCAATCGCAGCGATTCCGAAGGCAGTCCAGCTTCCAGCAATACCTGGATAATACAAGCCGTACACGAGACCAGCACCCATGGCGAGGATTGTGACGGCTCCGTGCGGTACGGCAATGGGACCTCTCACCGGGTACCCGTCCCAAACCCAGGAGATCATGGTACTAGAATCAGACAACAAAGAATGCATGGCGAAGAGGAGACCTCCCATACCCAAGCCCGCCAGCACAGGCGAGCCTTTCTTGCCGCTTGTCGGAAAGTAATCTCCCCCAGAAGTCGGTGACCTTCTGTTCGCGCGGAGAGCTGCCAGGACGGCAAGCAAGAATCCCAACTTGTTCCAGCCGCCATTTGTCGCGTGCATGGTGGGCCAGATGGGGTTGTTAGTCTTGCATGCAAACTTGGCAATACTGGACAGGATCAACCCGATACCCCAGCCGAAGATCCGAGATTCCAGCCGGATGGTCTGTGTTCTCTCCGCATACATGGAAGCAGCAAATGCAATGCATGCGCAAGCCACAGCAAAGATAACCATGAAGAGCCGATTGGCCGGGTTCTGGACATTGAAAGCCAGGAGCCCAGTCAAGGAGAGGAGATGAAATAGACGAACATTCTTGGTGGCCAAAGCTCGCAGAGACTGGATGGAAAGAAGCAAAGGCGAAGCATAGGCCAGAATAGCCAGCTCATATCCGGAGATGCCCATGTGCCAGAGAGGGAAATCTGTTGCCTGTTAGAAAAAACTATTCCCCCAAAAAAGACAAACGGCACCACTGACACCAAACCAGGAGACCGAGACCGGTACATAGTGACCAAAAGACAAACTACAATTTGGTTAGCTAAACAAATTTAGTGGCCATCAGGGAAGGAAATTGAACGTACCCCATTGTAGGCGTCTGCAGCCGCGTCAATGATCTCAGTCCAGAAGAATCCCTGGCCAAAGGTGTTTCCAACAGCCTTTCCCTTCCTATCTACGAGGTTAACTGCTGGCATCAATCAATTTTGGCGATGAGGTATACGCACTCTTTTTCAAGAACGGAGTCGGCGGTCGTCTTCAACTGCCTGATGATATGGAATTTAGAACACGTTCTTCTTTCTTATATTCCCCATACCAACATCTTTCGGCAACAGTACATTTTTGCTTGGTTTTACTTTGGAAGCCACTGTACATACCCTCTACTGACTCCTTTGACATCTCTTACGACAAGCTCGAATGCATCAAAGTCGAGTGCGGTAACTGCATCAAAACCCACATCGAACAGGATCAGGGACCACTCGAAGAAAGCGTATCTGGTATAAGCTGTTGCAAAAAGATAATTAGCAAATCATGAACAAATCAACTGGAACCCGGAATATTGAAAGCATGTCTTACCGCCAGGGACCTTATGCACTTTGTGCTGAATAAAGTAATAGATCAACGGCACCAGGGTACCAAAGAACAAACTGGCCATGATCTTCCGGTACTTCATAGCGCGGCGATTGTTGGGGCTGAGAGCCACGCAGCCCAGTGTCCACGGCAAAGTAGCAACTAGGTATGAAATCATGAAGATGTCGTGCCAGTCATGATCATCCGTCGAAGTCACGTAGGTCCAACCACCACATGTAAACGTCCGGAACAGACCGACACCAGCAACCAGTTTCGGGAGAGCCGAGTTCGGCCGCGCGGTCAGAATATACCAGAGGAAAACAAGGGCAAATCGAGGGCCAGAGGTAATAGCGATAAAGACCTGGAAAAAAGAGCGCTCGGGATATCTATCGCCAATAGTTGCAGAAACCGAAGGGAACCATTCGTCGGGGTAGCCGTAGTGTTCATTTTGGACGATTTTCTTGAAATGCAAGGCCATGCCCACGATGAGGGCGCTGAAGAAGGCGCTGTACGCGAAGAACGTATGGGTCCAGGTCACCCATTTTCCGTCGAACTGTGGAAGAGAGAGCTTATTAGCTGTTAGAAGTTCCCTGATATCTGTGTATCACTCACAGCGACAACGGCGTCCCCGTCCTTGAGCCTGGGAGCCATCGCGGACGTAGGAATCAACACTCCAAGCTACAAAGCAAATCAATTGAAATATATAGGCAAAGCAGAGGGGAAAAAAAGAACGTCAAGAAAGAGAAGAAGAGTAACACGAAAGGAAAGAAAAAAAGAAGACCAACGAAAGACCTTTAGCCAGAAGTTCTCCAGACAAGCCCCTGAAGCCAGATATAAAACGACTCGCTTTGGAGATTCGGATTGAGGCTCGGAGCACGCGGGTGCCAATGCCGCTATTCCTGGGTGGGAAGGCGGTCAGAGTGCCCAGATCTAGGCAAAGTCGGGGTTTTTTGTCGTCGACGACTTTTTTCCTTGTGACGCCGGAACAGTTCGATTTCAATCACCATCATGGCTGCTGCTGCGGACAAGGCCCGCTTCTTTCTGGAACAGTCGGTTCCGGAACTTAAAGAATATGAGAAGAAGAAGATTTTTAGCAAGGTATATCCACGGCAACTTGACTTTTGGGCTGCGTTAGGAAATAAATTAACTCACATGTTTTCCGTCTTTCTTGACAGGAAGAAATCACTGCGATTGTCAAGAAAAGATCCGACTTCGAACACAAGCTCAACGCTCGAGGTGCGCAACCGATCGATTTCGTGCGATATGCGCAGTATGAAATGAACCTTGACATTCTACGGCGCAAGAGGGTGAGGCGGATGGGTGTTCGATCCGCAGGATTCAGCGGCCAGCGACGAATATTTTTCATTTTGGACCGGGCGACGCGTAAATTCCACGGAGATATTGGCCTATGGGTGCAGTACATCGAGTATGCAAGACAGCAGAAGGCGTTTAAGAAACTCGGGTCGATATTCACCGATGCTCTGCGACTTCATCCGACAAACGCAGACCTGTGGATTTATGCAGCGCAGTATGCGTTGGACGACCATGCGGATATGACGCAGTCTCGAAGCTACATGCAGCGGGGATTGAGGTTCTGCAAGAGTTCGAAACAATTATGGGTGCACTACGGGAAGTTGGAATTGATTTATATTGCAAAGCTGGTTGCGCGACGACGGATTTTGGGTCTTGACAATGAGACTGCATCTGCCATGCCGGAACAGGAGGGCAAAGTTCACAACCCCGATGCCGACATGATTGCATTGCCCAAGATCACCGGGGAGGATGTCTTGCCCACCGAGGGCGACAAGAACGGGGTCGACAATGTGGCTCTGCAGAATCTCGCTTCCACTCCGGCTCTGAGCGGTGCCATCCCGATGGCCATCTTCGACAACGCCATGAAAAATTTCAACAACGACGATCGATTCGGACAGGACTTCTACAACATGGTTGAGGAATTTCAGGAGGCGCCATGCCTGCGCGAGATCCTGGAGCACGTTGTCGAAGTGATGCGGCAAACCAAACAAGCCAGTTACCGTACACATATCTGCTATACCAAAGTTCCCATCGCTGGAATTTCGGTCAATTCGCCCGAGTTTCCGCGGGCGCTTGGAGTATCTCTTGCCCGCCTAAGAGAGCACGGTCCGGACCACAACCTTGCACAGGAGGTCGTTGCTTGGCTGCAGCCACTGGAGAAGACGGAGGATCTAGATCCTGCGCTGCAGAAGATTCTAGCAGCCACGATTGGTGGTGCCGAACGGACTCTGCAGGGGTAGTTGGCCTTTTTTCAATCTGTTGTTTTCGACTATCGCGGCGTTTATCGGAAGGGTGCCAGACAAAAAGTTTCCTGATCAATCGTCATCTTTACTACCCCGGCGACTGCTCTTTTTATTACTGAGCAATTTTTTGGATTTGATGCGAGATTCATTCTCAGTATTTTTCCTGTAATAGCGAAGTACCAAAAGTCAGCGATTAGACCTGCAATAACGAATGATGCAAGCACACATACAATTTCTGCACGCGCTCCTTCTGATCCTGTGACGTCTCGCCAGGAATAATGTTTTCGGCGGAACTCCGTAGAAGCTGGTACAATTTTTCAAAACAGGTTTCCACGTTCGCGGCCTGCTTCCGCGACTCTTCTGACTGGATTACAAGAGTGTTTGAGCGCTGGGCAACGTAGCGCGAGGATTGCAATTGGGGGTGGATAATTCGGGGCACGAAAGGGAGGAGAGTCTCGAGCGGGATTTTGAGAGTTGCTTTGGAGTTGATCCTATTTTGTGCGACCTGGTTAATAGTCGCCTTACTATCCTACTAGAGTACCATAACCAGTTCGCTTCTATCACAGATTCGAGGATATGTACGCACTTATTCACATTCTGCCCACCTGGGCCCCCCGAACGACTGAAGGAGATATCACACAGATGGCGCGGGACGGCCTGGGCATCGAGCTTGGACAACCAGCGCCGTGCCGCGGTAAACTCCTCATTATGCTGGTGCTGGTCCTGGTCCTGGTCGTGACCATCAAGGGCTGCAGCGCGTCGGGAGGCGAAGCTTCTCCGGGGAAGAATAAAGGACGTGGGGGAGAACGCGCGTGGACGGTTCACGTGATGGGGTGATAATATGCGCAGTAGTGCCGTGCTACTGCTCTGTATGACCCCGCGGGTGCTATTCCGCATTATTATTAGATTGAAGAATGAGGAGCTTGTTTTCTGGGCTCTGAAAGTACGGAGGAGAAGATGCTAGAGATGGAATGGTAGATCCCCCAATAATGGATGGGCCTAAAAAAGGCGGTAAATTGGCCCCGATTCAGGCACGCTTGTTTGGTACTTTTGCCTGGGTTCTTCTGTCCGTAACTTTCGGAAGAGTCTAGACCCAGCGCCAAAGCTTACTGTGAAGTTTGTGCAGAATGATCTGTACAGAGTACTCCAATAAAGGCTACTTGTATTCCATGTACGGAAGTCGGCGAGTCAGATATATGGCTGGCCGGTGTGCGCCGTACGGAAGACTGCATATGTGTCCCAACCGTCTGAAGCACCAGAAACAGAATAATCGATCCAGATTTCCAGCTACAAGACGGATTCTAATCAGCATTGACCTCGATCCAGCCCAGCAGGAGGATGATTTGCACAGCAGCAACAGCAACATCGGTATTAATTTGGCTGCTGGCGCGGGATGATGCTCTCCACGTCTTTCTCCTTTCTCCAACGCATCCATCCCATGCCATCCATCCCGTACGTACACAAGGTAACTTATGCATGCACCACTGCGTGCTCGGACCCACTATGGCCGTGGCCGCTTTAAAGCAGTCGTAGGACTGAGTAGGCCCGTGACAAGGTACGCGCTAGTTGGAACAATAAGCTGAAGCATGGTGGCGACATGGTGTCCGTGGGCACTTCTCGGGTCGCACGCTCTACTCACGCCTAAACAAACCCTAGCCATCAGGAAAGAGGACACCATCATAATGATGGACGAAGAAACAGACGACCGTATAGCTATACTCTGTATGCTTTGGACCAGATTTGTTCCGGGCCATCGTCATTATCTACCACTTTTTTTTTTTAAATCAACTGGAGGCTAGTCTCGTGTCCAGCTTTTCTGTTCCAACACTGAATACGGTTCCAATACTGACGAGAACCTCTCATGCTGGACAATACCGATTGGTCTGACAACCGGTGCGGGACTCCCAAGGTCCCGATAGGTAGGGTCCAACATTAAGAATGGCCAAACTATCGCCTTGTTTCAATCGGTTGAAACATGGTAGCAGTATCGGTATGTGAGGTTGAGGAATCTTGTCAGCTGATATCAAAGAAGTTCTACTGCATGGAGGGGAAGCATCACTCCGTACGGCGTACAGCGTACACAGTACATCGGTCTGATCATCGGATTCCAAAAAGGAAACCCGAGACGATCAAGAAATCCAGGCATATCAAGTCGATCATTCTGCGGTTAGGCCAGATAAGAGTACTACGTAGTATCATATATTTGGCTTGCCCGTTTGGCTGACTCGATAAGTCAATAATACTCCGGAATGAGATTGCGCATGCATCCAGAGTACAAGTACAGAGTAAATTACATGTAGTTATTTTCCCGGAGCCCGATCACCTGACTGCCAATTAAAGCAGCACTGGCCGACAGAGCCTAGAATAATTGGCTGGGCTCTCCCTACCGTCAGAGCTTCACACTTTGCTCTTCTCTCCCTCTCTCTTTCTCCATCGGACCATTCGCCCTCTTCACCTGTTGCTGGCGCCATCACCGTATCGGCATTCCTGCATAATAATCTTCCTATTTGCCTTCTACTAACACTCTCCTACCTTTGTGCCATCGTCTATTTACTCGACGGTCCGGACTTTGCGCAGGCTGGCCCCACCCACCAGCTTCTTCTCCCGACGGTCAACTGAACATTCTATTTTTTTCCGTCGCCGCCTCCTCACCACCTCTTCTCTTCTCCATCTCTCTCTCCATTTCTTCCAGTTCACCCCTCTCCCCATACCACTATCCTCCCTCCCCATTCTCCTTCCCTCTTTTCCCGGTCTGGAAACGGCGTGATTTTTTCGCTCTTTTCTTTGTAGATGAACCCTTCGCCTTTGTCCTACCTACATGACGCCCGGTTCCCCAGATGAGGCCCTTCATTTTCGAGGCGAGACTCTAACTCCTGAAAGCCCTCGTCCGCTACATATTGCGGAACCGGACAATATTCCAGTGCTGCAGCACCAAATGGACCCCGTTTTCAATGATACGTCGACGTACGAGAACCGAGAACTTGTGTTTGGAGGGGACCATCAAGTCAAGCCCGACCGGCACGAGCCCCGCGCAGTCCCAAGGTCCCAAGCGCAGCAGCAGCAGCAGCAGCAACATCATCAACAACACCAGCAGGCTGGTCAGCTGCCTTTAGAACAACAATATGCGGCTGCAGGGTCGGGCTCGGCAGGCGTACAGGGCAACGCGGGTCTGATGCAGGAACCGGGTCAACAGCAACAGCAACAACAGCAACAGTATCAGCAAGAATTTCCAGAGTCATCTCATCCAGGTAGTTACCACTTTGGTTCCATTTCGGAAAATGAATTGAGCATGAATACCATCCAATCTTCTGCCACTGCATTTCCTACCAAATCATCTGCACCTTCTACCACCACCACTATATCCTCCCCCACGACTACTACCACCACTACTCCAACAGAGGCCCGGAACGATGCAGCAAGAACCGCTTCTCTAACTGCTTTTCCTCCTCCAGATCTTGCTAATTCCCTTCCCAACAAAGCCTTCCCTAATCGCCCCCCTCCTCCTCCTTCTTCCTCGTCCCATGCTCCTCAGGGTTTCCCCGCCGCAAACGAGGTAGACCACCCTATGACGGACTGGAACGCGCGGTCCGCTGCGTCCGAGAATCGCCTAGACTCACGAAACCCTTCTCAAGATTATACTGCTAGCTGTGGCGAGGGTGGTGTGGATTTCCAAAACCTTCTTGATAATCTTCCCTCTTCTTCTACAGCGGTTCCTCCTTTCCCCGCGGTCTCGGAGGCGGCCCAATTGTCGATGAACAACCATGCCTCTGTGATCCCTCAAGCAACAGCTACCGCAGATGGCGCATTTGATGAAGGTCATCAGAGCTCTATGGGCCTCCCTCCTCGTCCCCCACCCCAGGAGGAGCCCAATACTCATCCAAATTACCATCCTAGCGATGATATTCGTACTTATCATCAGCTCCCTTCTCAGTCCTCTAATCCTCCCACTGCCTATTCCGCCCAGCAGCAGAGTAATAATAATCCTCAGTCCAGCCTTGGGGCTCCGGCGTTAGCTGCTGCCGGCGCTCCCGGCACGTCGTCGGGCGCCAATTCGTTACCGCCACCTCCGGGTCTCAGCCTACAGAAGTCGGAGTCTTCCAGTGCTGAGCCTCAGGAGTCCCCAACCCTTAAGAGTGGTCGCCTGGAGAAGCAGGCCATTCGTCCGCTCAAGAATAGTGATGAGGACGTGCCCTGGGGTCCCGAAGTGCAACGGAAATATGATGACTTTTTGCATCAAGAAAGGATCTATGTAACAGAAGGCCTTTGGGACCGATTTCCTCCGGGTTCCAGGCTCTTTGTTGGTCAGTATTTCGTTGACACCTACGAGAAAAACACGTGTGTTTGGAATCTAACTTTTGCGTCTTTCTTTTCAGGCAACCTTCCGACCGAAAGAGTTACCAAGCGGGATCTGTTCCACATCTTTCACAAATACGGAAAACTGGCGCAGGTGTCCATCAAACAGGCGTATGGGTTTATTCAGTTCCTTGACTCGTCGGCCTGCAAAAAAGCGTTGGATGCGGAGCAAGGAGCAGTGGTGAGAGGCAGGAAAATTCGTAAGTGGTTCCTGGTGACTAGAGGGAAAAGAGGAGAAAGAAGTCTGCCCAATAGAGCTGACTATCCTCGTGTCTTATCAGATCTTGAGATTTCCAAACCGCAAAGAAACACAAGACCCGGCCCAGCCCCGCCCGAACCACCGCGAGCAGCTCCCCCCAGACGGTCGAGAAGCCCTCCTGAGTATACCAGAAGTGGTCCCCCGAACGGCCGCAACCTGCGGGCGCCGGGAGACCGCTATGAACGGGCTTATGAGCCGGGTGGTCGGGTGCCATTCAGCGACTTCCGCGATGAGTTGACCCATCGCAGACGAGACGATTATCGGCCTCCGCCCCGACCACCATCCCCCCGCCCATTTCGCAGAGACGGGTATAGGTCTCGAGATAGGACTCCAGAGCGATACGACCGACGTGACAGGCGACGCTCTCGTTCCCCCCCGTTTGGAAGGGATCGGAGATATCGCAGCCCTAGTCCACGGGGTCGTGGTATATATGACGGGGAAGCAGATTTGCCCGTGCCCAGACGCTCTCCAAGGGACGTTCCGGAAGTGCAGATTTTAGTTTTGGAAGAGGTTGATCGGTGAGTGCAGAGTGTTCGTTCCGCTGGTGAATGTACCTGTCCAGTTAATCAATTTCGTCCGTCCAGGAATTTTATCTTCCTTGTGGAAAATTCTTTCCGCAACCGTGGCCTACGCGTTGATGTCCTGGTCCTGGGTCCACGGATCCCCTTGAATGCAGCCGTTCAACGCCAGATCATTGAAGGGGTGCTTGCGGTCGTCCGTCTTTCGCGGCCAAATCAATTCTCTCGAAAGATTCCGCTGCAGGTGTTTGATCGCACCAGTGGTCCAGACAATCTCCGCTTCAATGGTGAGGCTTCCTCTTGAAATTTCATTCGTTGCTATTGTTGTGATCTCGTATGCTGACATTTTTGACCACTAGAATATCCTGAGCTCGAGCCCAGCTTGGCCGCTGAAATTGTCTTCCATGCGCAAACTGCACACCGTGGTGGTCCTCCAGGTCCTTTTACTCCCGCAACACCATTCGGGGTTCCGCCACTCCCACCTCCTGCCCCAGTGCAACAGCAGCCATTGTCTACACTTTCGAATCCTCCCAATGTTGCGAACATGATTACCTCCCTGGATGGATCTACGCTTCAGTCGCTCTTATCTGCGCTTCAGCCGCGGCCTGCGGTTCCAACTGTACAGCCCCAGCCGTTTCCGCCACCCAATACTCCTCAGACCACTGCGCCTGCGGATCTGGCCAGTCTTCTGAACACTGCGACTCGCCCGCCTGTTGCCAACCCACCGGCACATATCCCAGCGCAGCCGTTCCCGATCCAAGCGCCCAATGCCCCTATGGTTACGGATCCTAACTTGCTGTCGCTTTTGTCCAAGGGCCTCGGGGGCCAACAGCCTCAGAATCAAGCTCCCATGGGCCCTCATGTTCAGAACATCATCAACCAATTGACCAAGTGGAAACAATGAATCATGAGTCTCTTTTTGTTTCCTTGCTTTCTTGCTTTAATCACTCTGCCTTCGTCTCGTTGACGAGTCATTCATGGAGCCAGGCGTTTTATTACGATCATAAGGGATGGGAACCCAAGCCGTCATCTTATGACTGATGGCTTTTTTTGCTTGGTGGATTGCTTTCCGTTTCTCTTTTTGCCGTGCCTGTTGCAATCATACAGTTTTGCAGCGACCGTGCCTGGAGTATACCGGATGTGTTTTCTTTCCAAGGCAACCAAAAGCGCCAGAGGTTTGCGAACATCAAGAGCAATGTACCCTGTGTCTCTGTTGGTGCCATTTCGTCTTTCATAGCTTTGGTGTGAATGCCTTGTTTTTTCTCGGGGATTTGTTTCTTTGCGATGGAGCGTATTCTGCTCAGACGGTATTGCATATATGGGACATTTTTTAATATCCGAGATGTGTGCTCCGGCGAGAGCGTCTTGTTATTACCGATATAGATGGGGATTTGGTCATTACTACACAGATTTCAAGTCATTATACAGGTAGACTATTAGTACATTTTGCTCTATTCCACACCGCCTCGTTTCATCATGTCGTCTTTTCTTCCTCGTCCAGGAAGTGTCAGCTCGTAGAAGTCAATCAATTCGTCCGTCCTTGCGCTTTCGTCCCGGCGTCTTCCTGCTTAATCCGTTCAATTGTCTTGTCCCGATTATATTCCATCACCCGCTTTTCCTTGAAGTATTTCACCTGTAGGTCACAACAGTCAATATCCAAGACCAGGAAGGATAACCAGAGACCTTCTCCTCCTTCTCTCTGTAGCGGCACAAAAAAAAAAAA